>PVKP010008022.1:0-74379 GCA_004027715.1 Plecturocebus donacophilus | reverse complement strand
GGGGAGAGAGGGGAGGGGAGGGAGGGGAAGGGAAGGTCCCAAATTTGAAGAGAAAGTAATAAAAAAATTTTTGTGTTTTTATTTTTGACAAGAGCACATTTTGAAGGAAAAAAGCAACATAGGAAGCTAATTTGATTATATATATATATTTATTGAGAATGAAAATTGTTTATTTACTTTGACTCAATATCCAGCCGCTCCTGGGAATTTAGAATGCAATGATTCAGGAAAAGGCTATTGAAAATATATGTTCTTTACAACATTCGAAGCAACATAAATGTTTAAATTTGGGGGATGGTTAAACAAGTCTCAGTATAGCATTTAATGGGATATTAAGTGGGTGAAAAATCATGAAGACTGTAAAGCATATGAGAAATTGCTAATGACAAACTTTTAGAGAGGAAGAACATAAAAATTGATTATAGGTTATGACCATGTTATGTTTTTTAAGTGGTCCTTCTCTATCCTGGGAGGAGGCTGGTGTGGCTTATTTCTCAAGTCCTTGACATCCCCTGACCTGGCGAGTGATGTTCTCCCTTGAGTCCTCCTTCCGTACCCCTAAAGCCATCTTGCTGCTTACAGAAAATACCTTTTGCCCTCTCTCTGGTTCCTTTGACCCACACTTCATTACACAGACCACATTCTTTAAAGAGCAATTCTGCCTTGTGTTTTAGTGTCCTCATAGATTTCTAAATCCAGCCCTTTTCTGTTTAACTATTTAGTATCCACAGGGCTCCAGCACAGACCCTTAGGGGAAAAGGATCGTGCTGGAGAAAAATCTGAGTAGCATACACAACGCTCTACTGAAAATGACACCTCCTTTCTGGTCCTTACCCAGTAGGCTTGGCCTAAGCATGCATGCCACATGTTTCCTTTCCTTATGATGGGTTTTTAACAAAGAAGCTTCTCACTTTTCTAGTAAATAGCCCTGCATGGGTGATTCCACCAAATATCCATCCATGCCCAAAACCATCTGAATTTAGACTGAGCCTGTTCCAAATGCTGTTCCACTGAAATCACCAGCCCTCCCCCGATCCTTCACATAAGCTTTTGGAGGGTATCTGTATTGCATATTGTGAGCTTTGAATAGACTATATTATTATGTAAAATCCTTACACATTTTTTTTTTTTCTGAACTAGTTTGGTAATTTCCAGGATGGTTTTCACTGAGTCCATTTGTTTCTATGTGTTTTGACAATATAGTCTTAGTTCTGCTACTGGATAGTTATATAAACTTACATAACTGTTTAATTTTAAATTCTGAATTTGTAAAAAGAACAGGTAGACTTTAGTGTGTTTAAAGCTCTCATCAGAAAACTCTGGGAACTCCTAGTTTATAGATATAAAGAGTTATATCTATATAGAGAGATATCTATATAAAGAGTTACATCTATATAGAGATATGGTTTATAGAGAGTTAGTTAAGGACAAGACAAGCTTCCCAAGGGGCCCTTTGATCGTCCTGTCAAATCTCCAGGGACTCAGCCTGTATTCTTACCTGCCACTGCCTACTTTCTCTTTCAGGGTTGAATAGCCCTTAGATTTCCATCAGCATGAGCTTTAGTATTTTCAGATCTTATTGTCTTTGTGTGTATGTGTGCTGAAAGGAAGCAAATAGGTCCTTGTGGCTTTGAGTTTTACTGTTGTAAGGAGACAGACAAATTATAACCAAGGCAATAGTTCCAGAAAGTTAAAAAGTGATCATAGATGCGTTTGTAGTCTGTTTCCCAAGATTCTTTTGTTTTGTTTTGTTTTCAGGAGAAAGCATGAACATAGCCCCAAGTTCACTGTTCAGTTGGTAGCTGGAAATATCTTTTAGATGATACTGAGGGTTGGTTTTAGATAACTGAGTTTCAGAGTAAGCTACTCGTAAGGTGGCCTGAGATGGCTGCTACTGCCAGGTCTGGTGGTACACTGTATTTTCAACTGTTTTCTAATCTTCTTTCATTTACTGTTTTCATCCATCCTTCCATTTGTCCATTCATCCATCCATGTATTTCATACTGAATCTCACAACTTACTATTCAGAAATGAATAAGATTTATGGCCAGGTGTGGTGGCTCACATCTGTAATCCCAGAACTTTGGGAGGCTGAGGTGGGCAGATCACTTAGGCTCAGGAGTTTGAGACCAGCCTGGGTAACATAATGAGATCCTATCTCTACTAAAATACAAAAAATTTAGCTGGGCGTGGTGGGATGCGTCTATGGTCCCAGTTACTCGGCTAATTGGGAGGCTGAGGTGGGAGGACTGTTGGAGCTGAGAGGCAGAGTTTGCAGTGAGCTGAGTTCACGCTGCTGTACACTGGCCTGGGTGACAGAGTAATACCCTGCCTCAACAAAACAAAATAAAACAAAACAAACAAACAAACAAAAAAACCCTGAAAACAGCCCGGTCAACATGGCAAAGCCAGCCCTGTCTCTACTAAAAATACAACAATTAGCCAGGTATGATGGCACGTGCCTATAATCCCAGCTACTTGGGAGGCTGAGGCAGGAGAATTGCTTGAACCTGGGAAGCAGAGGTGGCAGAGAGCTGAGACCGTGCCACTGAACTCTAGCCTGGGAGACAGTGAGACTCCACCTCAAAAAAAAAAAAAGTAAGATTCAATTTCTATTTTCAATTAACTTACCGGCCTAATGGAGGAAGCCAGGATATAAAGGAACAGTGTATTGTTGAATGTAATAAATATAACAATTCAATCACACACAAAATGAAAAGGCAGCACATTGGAGCCGATATCTGGCTGGTTTTTTTTTAAAATTAAGACAAGGGAGTACAGAGACATTCCAGGCAGAGGTAGCAGTATGTATAAAAGTGCTGCATAGTGTGGTATGTTGGGGCCATAATGAGAGATCAGCTGGCTGAACAGGGGCAGCCACATCATGAAGAACTTTGAGTGTTTTGCTAAAGAGCTTGGATTTGATCCTGTAGAGAAGAGGGAGTCATTGAGGAATTTCAGACAGAGGGAGGTGTGATTCTATTTGTGCCTTGGAAGAATGGATTGACAGTAGACAAGGCTAGTGGTGTGAAGAATAGCTCTAAACATGTCCAAGCAAGAGAAGCAGGACCCAGGCATTATTAGTTAGGATTAGAGCAAAGATGGACTCAAAATATTTAGGAGATAAAATGGACAGAAATGGATATGTTTGATATTAGACATGAAGAAGAGAAAGGAAGTCAGGGATGACTTATTTGTTCTGGCTCCGGACACTCAGTAACTTTTGTGGTCATGTACTTAGAGGCACTAGAGAGGTAGTTAGGTTCCTGGTTAAGTTTTTATGATAGATACCTCCAAATACAATTGCTTAAAGAACGATAAAGTTTGTCTTTCAATTCTCTAAATGTCAGAATAGGTGGCTCAGGCAGCTCAAAACTTTTGGAGACCTAGGCTCCTTCTATCTTGTTTTTCCGTCATTTGCAACATGTGGTTTCCATCTCAAGATCTGGGATAATTGCTTCAGCCCTGGCCATCATGGACACGCTGTACACACACTTTCCCTTTAGGGGAATGATTCAGAGGCTGAGTTAATCACTTCTGCTTGCATCCACTCTGCTTGCATTTGTTGACCAATCTTAATTAAAAGGCCATTTAGATGTAAGAGAGGCCGCAAAATATTTTCATTTGGGCAGCTATGTACCATTTAAGATTCTGGTGTTCCATTTTTAAAGGGGTTATGGGAGATCAAACAGGACAGTCAGCAGTGTTTGCCACATGTATGCTATTTCAAGTGTCTGTTGGATATCCAAGTGGAAATATCCTGTATGTATTTTGAATATATAGGCCTAGAGACCAGGAAAGAGGTCTAAAGTGAAGAAAAAAAAAGTTTTGAATTCAGAGCGTTAACTTTCTTTGTTCATACATTCATCACCCTGCCCCCCCACTGCAGAGATAGCTAATTCTCCCACATATTAATTTTCTACATCTTCCTATAAGTGATAGGAGTTGCAGAAGGCCAGGTGACTGCTCAGCTACAGACCCAAACTACCAGGCTCCCTTGCAGATAGATATTGCTATGTCATGAATGTCTGAACTTGTTTCACTATTTTTTTTTTTTTTTGAGACAGGGTCTCACTCTGTCACCCAGGCTGGAGTGTAGTGGCATGATCATGGCTCACTGCAGCCTTGACTTCCTGGGTTCAAAAGATCCTCCCATCTCAGCCTCCTGAGAGCTGGGACAACAGGTGTGTGCCACCATGCCTTGCTAATTTTTAATTTTTTGTAGAGATGGGGTTCTTACTATGTTCCCTAGGCTGGTCTCAAACTTCTGAACTCAAGCAATACTCCCTCCTTGACCTCCCAAAGTAAGAACTGAACTTTTTTTTTTTTTGAGACGGAGTCTTATTCTGTCACCCAGGCTGGAGTTCAGTGGCATGATCTTGGCTCACTGTAACCTTTGCCTCACAAGTTCAAATGATTCTCCTGCCTCAGCCTCCAGAGTAGCTGGGATTACAGGCACATGCCACCATGCCTGGCTAAATTTTGTATTTTTAGTAGAGACACGGTTTCACCATGTTGGCCAGGCTGGCCTCAAACTTCTGACCTCAGGTGATCCACTTGCCTCGGCCTCCCAAAGTGCTGGAATTAGAGGTGTGAGCCACTGCGCCCAGTCAGAACTGAACTTTTTAATGAAAAAAATTTTGTTTTTTAAATTTTCTCTCCAAGCATAGTGGCTCATTCCTGTAGTCTCAATGCTTTGGGAGGCTGAGGCAGGAGGATCACTTGAAGCCAGAACAGCCTGGACCACATAGTGAGACCCTCATCTCTACAGAAAATTAAAACATTAGCTGGGTATGGTGGTGTACACCTGCAGTCCCAGTTACTCAAAAGGGTGAGGAGGAGGTTGAGCCCCAGAGTTCCAGCAGCAGTGAGCCATGATCACACCACTGCTCTCCAGTCTTAAGACCCTGTCTCTATTTAAAAAAAAAACCTGGAATCCTAAATGGAGAAGGAAGAGAGATGTTGAGTCAGCACACTGGAGCAGCAGTGGGGAAGAGAAGGCTGGCAACTTGAGACCCTGTACGGTTTGGCCTCATGCTTCCAACTTTCACATTTAAATTACTTTTCTTTAACTTTCTTAGTTCTTTTTCCATCAAACTGCAGGTCTTAGAGTCACAGAGTTGCCTTATTTCCATTTAACCAAGAGCAAAGCTATTGTAGTATGAAAACAATTCTTTAATGTAATTGTCACTTAAAAAAATACCAGGGAGGGACTTGGGAGGAACATGATTGGAAAATTGGTGAAAAAAAAAAAAAAAAAAGAGAAAAAAAATACCAGGGAAATAATTGTAGCCTTCATTTCTTTCTGCTTTGTTCTGTAGTTAGGTATATGACACTTTCCACCACAAAATTACAAGTCCTTAGCCCCATTTCTTATTTGTTCATCTTTGTACCTTTATGTCTATCATGTTGTAGGGTCTTCATAAATGGATTTTGAGGTGATTAAAACCACCATTATTCCTGACTCAATCAGCTGGTTAAAGAAGCAGCTCACCTGTTTCACCTTTCCTCTCTTTTCCAGCTCCATTGAAATCAGATTATTTATGGAAAAAAGGCAAAATGGAGATATTTAAAAGACTGAGAGAGGGTCGATCCCAATAGCTGAATAAGTGGCAGCTCCGGAAAGCAGCTTCCAGCGGGAGAGATGCGGAAACCGAGTGGTCTCCACAATTCCAAACGAGGTACGAGGTTCATTTTGTGGGTCTGGTCGGGCAGTGGGTCTAAACCAAATAGGGCAAGTTGAGGCAAGGCGGGCACTGCGCCAACCAGGAGGTGCATGCAACGGACTGGAGGACTGGAGGAATCTCCCCCTTGGGGACTTCAGTTCTGATACAGCACTCCACCCAAGCCCTCTACAACCCACAGAATAGGAGATCTTTGCCGGGCTGAAAAGCCGCATTGAGCTGCCTGAACAGGGCAGGACAGCAACTTGGGCCAGAGCTGGGGCTGTCAGCATAGATCTAGGCAGAAGCACTGGCTGACTCGAAAGTCAGAAAGCCGGCTGGACGGATCTACCCTCCCACCAGAGGGAAGGGGAACTGAAAACAGGGAAACAGCCCATACGGCAGGATGGGTCCCCCCAAAACACACAAAGCCAGTACACTGAAAAAAAACTCTCACGGCACAATTTCACACCTAGAGAGTGACCAGGAACTATCCAGCTCTGTGTGGCAAGGGGCAGCCGCCATTGCAGAAGCTGGCCTAATTTTCCTGAGTAAATAAAGACTCAGCAGCTCCACTGACCCCGTGGCAACCCAGCAGCGCATCTGCAGGCAGACAAAGGAAAGGCCACCTCCCCAAGCAGCTACCTGAGATCAAAACTACATAAATCCAATGAGATGGGAACAAACCAGCGCAAGAAGAATGAAACCATCAAAAACCAGAACGCCTCTCCCTCACCACGAGATCACAACTCCTCACCAGTAAGGGAACAAAGCTGGACGGAGAACGAATTTGACAGAAGCAGGCTTCAGAAGGTGGGTAATAACAAACTTCTCTGAGTTAAAGGAACATGTTCTAACCCAATGCAAAGAAACTAAAAACCTTGTAAAAAGGTTAGACAAAATGCTAACTAGAATAACCAGCTTAGAGAAGAACATAAATGATTGGATGGAGCTGAAAATCACAGCACTAGAACGTCGTGAAACATACACAAGTTTCAATAGCCGAATAGATCAAGCAGAAAAAAGGATATCAGAGATTGAAGATCAACTCAATGAAACAAAACAAGAAGGCAAGAAAAGAGAACAAAGAGTGAAAAGAAATGAACAAAGCCTTCAAGAAATATGGGATTATGTGAAAAGACCTAATCTACACTTGACTGGTGTATCGGAAGATGATGGGGAGAATGAATCCAAGCTGGAAAACACTCTTCAGGATATTATCGAGGAGAACTTCCCCAACCTTGCAAGGCAGGCCAACATTCAAACACAGGAAATACAGAGAACACCACAATGATCCTCTAGAAGAGCAACCACAAGGCATATAATTGTCAGATTCACCAGGGTTGAAATGAAGGAAAAAATACTAAGGGCAGTCAGAGAGAAAGGTTGGGTCACCCACAAAGGGAAGCACATCAGACTCACAGCAGATCTCTCAGCAGAAACCCTGCAAGCCAGAAGAGAGTGGGTGGCCAATATTCAACATCCTTAAAGAAAAGAACTTTCAACCCAGAATTTTACATCCAGCCAAACTAAGCTTCATAAGTGATGGAGAAATAAAATCCTTTACAGACAAGCAATTGCTGAGAGATTTTGTCACTACTATACCTGCCCTACAAGAGCTCCTGAGGGAAGCACTAAACACAGAAAGGAAAAACCAGTACTGGCCACTGCAAAAAAGAACCAAATGCTAAAGGCCAACGATGCAATGAAGAAATTAGGCCAACTAAAGGGCAAAACAACCAACCAGTAATAAAATGGCAGGATCAAATTCACATATAACAATATTAACATTAAATGTAAACATACTAAATGCCCCAATAAAAAGATACAGACTGGCAAATTGGATAAAAAGCCAAGAACCATCAGTGTGCTGTATTCAGGAGACCCATCTAACATGCAAAGGCATACATAGACTCAAAATAAAGGGATGGAAGAAGATTTACCAAGAAAATGGAGAGCAAAAAACCACAGAGGTGGCAATCCTAGTCTCTGATAAAATGGACTTTAAACCAACAAAAATCAAGAGAGACAAGAGCATTACATAATGGCACAAGGATCAATACAACAACAAGAACTAACTATCCTAAATATATATGCACCCAATACAGGAGCACCCAGATAAATAAAGCAATTCCTTAATGACATACAAAGAGACTTAGACTCCCACATAATAATAGTGGGAGACTTTAACACTCCACTGTCAATATTAGATCAATAAGACAGAAAATCAACAAGGAAATCCAGAACTTGAATGCAGATCTGGACCAAGCAAACTTAACAGACATTTACAGAACTCTCAACCCCAAATCTGCAGAACATACATTCTTCTTAGCACCACATCCCACTTACTCTAAAATTGACCACATAATTGGAAGTTAATCACTCCTCAGCAAATGCAAAAAAACGGAAATCATAACAAACTGTCTCAGATCACAGTGCAATCAAATTGGAACTCAGGATTAAGAAACAAACTCAAAACTGCACAACTTCATGGAAAATGAAAAAGTGGCTCTTGAATGTCCACTGGATAAACAATGAAATGAAGGCAGAAATAAAGATGTTCTTCGAAACTAACGAGAACGAAGATACAACGTACCAGAATTTCTGGGACACATTTAAAGCAGTGTTTAGAGGGAAATTCATAGCAATAAATGCCCACATGAGGAGCAAGTAAAGGTCTAAAATCGACACCCTATCATTGAAAAAATTAGAGGAGCAAGATCAAAAAAACTCAAAAGCTAGCAGAAGACAAGAAATAACTAAGATCAGAGCAGAGCTGGAGGAGATAGAGACACAATAAAACCTTCAATAAATCAACAAATCCAGGAGGTAGTGTTTTGAAAAGATCAACAAAATAGACTGCTATCCAGACTAATAAAAAAGAAAAGAGAGAAGAATCAAATAGGTGCAATAAAAAATGATAAAGGGGACATCACCACCAATTCCACAGAAATACAAACTACCATCAGAGATTACTACAAACAACTCTATGCACACAAACCAGTAAATCTGGAAGAAATGGATAAATTCCTGGACACTTTTACTCTCCCAAGACTAAACCAGGAAGAAGTCAAAACCCTGAATAGACCAGTAACAAGGGCTGAAGTTGAGGCAGCAATTAATAGCCTACCAACTAAGAAAAGCCCAGATCCAGATGGGTTTACAGCCGAATTATATCAGAGACTAGGATTGCCACCTCTGCGTTTTTTTGCTCTCCATTTTCTTGGTAAATCTTCTTCCATCCCTTTATTTTGAGTCTATGTATGCCTTTGCATGTTAGATGGGTCTCCTGAATACAGCACACTGATGGTTCTTGGCTTTTTATCCAATTTGCCAGTCTGTGTCTTTTTATTGGGGCATTTAGACATACAAAGAGGAGCTGGTACCACTCTTTCTGAAGCAATTCGAAACAATACAAAAAGAGGGAATCCTTCCCAAGTCAGACCAACATCATCCTAATACCAAAACGGCAGAGACGCAACTAAAAAAGAAAACTTCAGGCCAATATCTGTGATGAACATCAATGCAAAAATCTTCAATAAAATACTGGCAAAGGGAATGTAATGGCACATCAAAAAGCTTATTCATCATGATCAAGTAGGCTTCATCCCAGGGATGCAAGGCTGCTTCAACGTATGCAATATATAAATGTAATCCATCACATAAACAGAAACAAAGACAAAAACCACATGATTATTTCAATAGATGCAGAGAAGGCCTTCAACAAAATTCAATGGCCCTTTATGCTAAAAACCCTCAATAAACTAGGTATTGATGGAATGTATCACAAAATAATGAAAGCTATTTATGACAAACCCACAGCCAATATCATACTGAATGGGCAAAAACTGGAAACATTCCCTCTGAAATCTGGCACAAGACAAGGATGCCCTCTCTCACCACTCCTATTCAATATAGTATTGGAAGTTCTAGACAGAGCAATTAGGCAAGAAAAAGAAATAAAGGGTATTCAATTAGGAAAAGAGGAAGCCAAATTGTCTCTATTTGCAGATGGCATGATTGTATATTTAGAAGACCCCCATTGTCTCAGCCCAAAATCTGAAACTGATAAGCAACTTCAGCAAAGTCTTAGGATACAAAATCAATGTGCAGAAATCACAAGCATTTCTATACACCAATAACAGACAGAGAGCCATATCAAAAGTGAACTCCCATTCACAATTGCTACACAGAGAATAAAATACCCAGGAATACAGCTAACAAAGAATGTAAAGGACCTCTTCCAGGAAAACTGCAAACCACTGCTCAATGAAATAAGAGAGGACACAAACAGATGCAAAAACATTCCATGCTCAGGCTTGGGAAGAATCAACATTGTGAAAATGGCCATACTGCCCAAAGTAACTTGTAGATTCAATGCTATCCCCATCAAACTTCCAATGACCTTCTTCACAGAACTGGAAAAAACCACTTCAAACTTCATATGGAACCAAAAGAGAGCCCACATAGCCAAAACAATCCTAAGCAAAAAGAACAAAGCTGGAGGCATCATGCTGCCTGACTTCAAACTACACTACAAGGCCACAGTAATCAAAACAGCATGGCACTGTTACCAAAACAGAGATGTAGACCAATGGAAGAGAACAGAGGCCTTAGAAGCAACACTGTACATCTACAATCATCTGATCTTTGACAAACTTGAGAAAAACAAGCAATGGGGAAAGGATTCCTTGTTTAATAAATGGTGTTGGGAAAACTGGCTAGCAATGTGCAGAAAGCAGAAACTGGACCCTTTCCTGACACCTTACACTAAAATTAACTCCAGCTGGATTAAGAACTTAAACATAAGACCTAACACCATAAAAACCCCAGAAGAAAACTTCGGCAAAACCATTCAGGACATAGGCATAGCAAGGTCTTCATGGCTAAAACACCAAAAGCAATGGCAACAAAAGCCAAAATAGACAAATGGGATCTAATTAAATCCAGAGCTTCTGTACAGCAAAGGAAACAATCATTAGAGTGAAGCAGCAACGAACAAAATGGAAAAAGTTTTTTGCAATCTACACATCTGACAAAGGGCTAATATCTAGAATCTACAAACAACTAAAACAGATTTATAAGAAAAAAGCAAACAAGCCAATTCAAAAGTGGGCAAAAGATATGAACAGACACTTTACAAAAGATGACATCTATGAGGCCAAAAAACATATGAAAAAATGTTCATCATCACTGGTCATTAGAGAAATGCAAATCAAAACCACATTGAGATACCATCTCACACTGGTTAGAATGGCGCTCGTTAAAAAATCTGCCGACAACAGATGCTGGAGAGGATGTGGAGAAATAGGAACACTTTTATACTGTTGATGGGAGTGCAAATTAGTACAACCATTGTGGAAGACAGTGTGGTGATTCCTCAAGGACCTAGAAATAGAAATTCCATTTGACCCAGCAATCCTATTACTGGGTATATACCCAAAGAATTATAAATTGTTCAATTATAAAGACACAGGCACATGTATGTTCACTGCAGCACTGTTTACAATAGCAAAGACTTGGAACCAACCCAAATGTCCATCAACAATAGACTGGATAAAGAAAATCTGGCACATATTCACCATGGAATACTATGCAGCCATAAAAAACAATCAGTTCATGTCCTTCATAGGGACATGGATGAATCTGGACACCATCATTCTCAGCAAACTGACACAAGAACAGAAAACCAAATACCACATGTTCTCGCTCATAGGCAGGTGTTGAACAATGAGAACACATGGACACAGGGAGGGGAAATAGGGGAGGGACAGTGGGGGGTGGGGAGTTGGGGGGAGATGGCATGGGGAGAAATGCCAGATATAGGTGAAGGGGAGAAAGGCAACAAATCACACTGCCACGTGTGTACCTATGCAACAATATTGCATGTTCTTCACATGTACCCCAAAACCTAAGATGCAATAAAAAATAAAATAAAAAAAAAATAAATAAAGAGACATGACAACTAAATGCAATGTATAATTCTGGATCAGAAAAAAAAAACATTTTTTTCCTTTTGCTATCAAGGACATTAGTGGAATAATTAGTGAAATTCGACTAAATTCTGTAGATTAGTTAATAGTCATATAAATAGTAAGTTCTTGATTTTGATAATTAAACTGTGTTTTGTAAAAGAAAAAAAAAAGAAGTCACTGGAGATTAGTCTAAAGAGCTCATTATCTGACGAGGAGTTCACATGTGTCTTATAGGCAAGAGGACTCAGTGAATGGCCTGATGAGAGGACTAACACAAGGACATTACTCTATTAGAAAATTCATTTGCCTAGTGTCATAGAGGATACTTTGGAGATAGAAGAGATTGGAAACAGGATGATCTGCAATCATTCAGATAATATATGAGATGGTCTTAAATGAAGACTCTGACTGTGAAATACTTAAGAGAGGACAAATGTTAGTGGTCAAGTCAGTGGTACCTGGTACAAGAAGTTAGAAAGGTTAAGTGACAGATACTTGAAGGTTTCTGGCTGTTGTAACAGCTTGTCTGGAGGGACTATCAACTGGGATAGGCATGACAGATTAGAGAAAGCTTTGTGGGGCAAACCTAAACTTGAAAACATGAGATATCCAGTGTAGATGCCCATCTGGCCATTGGTAACAGAGATCACAGTGGAAATACAAATCTGGAGTCTCCTTCATTTGTATGATAACAGACAGTCTCCCAATGCACTCACCCTGTGACATGGTTTGGCTCTGTGTCCCCACCCAAATTCTATCTTGAATTGTAGCTCCTATAATTCCCACATGTTGTAGGAGGGACCTGGTGGGAGATAATTGAATCAAAAGAGTGGCTTCCTTCATACTCTTCCCATGGTAGTGAATAAGTCTTATGAGATCTGATGGTTTTATAAGGAGTTTCCATTATCACTTCTCTCTCATTTTCTCTCTTTTATTGCCATGTAATATGTGCCTTTTGCCTTCTGCCATGATTATGAGACCTCCCTAGCCACATGGAACTGTGAGTCCATTAAACCTCTTTTGCTTTATAAATTACCCAGTCTCGGGTATGTCTTTATCAGCAGCATGAAAATGGATTAATGCAGCAAATTGGTTCTGGTAGAGTGGGATGCTTCTGTAAAGATACCTGAAAATGTGAATGCAACTTTGGAACTGGGTAACAGGCAGAGGTTGGAATAGGCAGGGCTCAGAAGAAGACAGGAAAACATGGGAAAGTTTGGAATTTCCTAGAGACTTGTTGAGTGGCTTTGACCAAAATGCTGATAATGATGTGGACAATGAAATCCAGGCTAAGGTGGTCTCAGATGGAGATGAGGAACTTTTTGGGAACTGGAGTAAAGGCGACTCTTGCTATTTTTAGCAAAAAGACTGGCAGCATTTGTCCCTGCTCCGGAGGGACTTTGAAGTGGAGGGAGATAATTTAGGGTATCTGGCAGAAGAAATTTCTAAGCAGCAAAGCATTCAAGATGTGACTTGGGTGCTGTTAAAAGCATTTAGTTTTGAAAGGGAAACAGAGCTTAAAAGTTTGGAAAATTTGCAACCTGGAGATAAAATAGAAAAGAAAAACCCATTTTCTGAGGGGAAATTCAAGCCAGCTGCAGAAATTTGCATAGGTAACAAGGAACCAAATGTTAATCCCCAAGACAATGGGAAAAATGTCTCCAGGACATGTCAGAGACGTTTGTGGCAGTCTCTCCCATCACAGGCCTAGAGGCTTAGCAGGAATAAATGGTTTCATGGGCTGGGCCCCAGGCCCCCCTGCTGTGTGCAGCCTAGGGACTTGGTTCCCTGCATCCCAGCCCTCCAGCCTTGGCTAAAAGGGGCCAAGGTACAGCTTGGGCCATGCTTCAGAGGGTTCAAGCCCCAAGTCTTGTCAGCTTTCATGAGGTGTTGAGCATACAGAAGTCAAGAATTGAGATTTGGGACCCTCCACCTAGGTTTCAGAGGATATTTGGAAACACCTGGCTGTCCAGGCACAGGTTTGCTACAGGGGTGGTAGGGTCCTTATGGAGAACCTCTGTTAGGGCAGTACAGAAAGGAAATGTGGGGGCTCAGAGTCCCCACTGGGGTGCTGTCTAGTGGAGCTGTGAGAAGAGGGCCACCATCATCCAGACCCCAGAATGATAGTTCCATTGACAGCTTGCACCTGCAAAAGCTGTAGACTCTCAAAGTCAGCCCATGAAAGCAGCCATGAGTGAGTCTGTACCCTGCAAAGCCACAGGGGCAGAGCTGTCCAAGACCATCAGAACCTCTCTTGCATCAGCATGCTGTGGATGTGAGACATGGAGTCAAAGGAGAACATTTTGGAGCTTTAAGATTTGACTGCCTGAGCTGAGATCATGCCACTACACTCCATCCTGGCAACAGAGCAAGACTCTGCCTCAAAAAAAAAAAAAAAAAAAAAAAAAAAAGATTTGACTGCCCTTCTGAATTTCAAATTTGAATGGGCCCTCTAGCCCCTTCATGTTGGCCAATTTCTTTCTTTTGTAATGGGTATATTTATCCAATGCCTGCACCTCCATTGTATCTAGGAAGTAACTAACTTGCTTTTGATTTTACAGGCTCATAGGCAGAAGGGTCTTGCCTTATCTTGGATGACACTTTGGACATTGTGGTCTTTTGAGTTAATGCTAAAATGAGTTAAAACTTTGGGGGACTATTGCAAAGGCATGATTAGTTTTGAATTGTGAGGACATGAGATTTGGGAGGGACCAGGGGTGGAATGATGTGGTTTGGTTCTGTGTTCCCACCCAAATCTCATCTTGAATTGTGGCTCCCATAATTCTCACATGTTGTGGCAGGGAGCCGGTGGGAGATATTGCATCATGGGGGTGGCTTCCCCCATACTGTTCCAGTGGTAGTGAATAAGTCTCACGAGATCTGGTGATTTTATAAGGGGTTTCTGCTTTCACCTCTCTCTCATTCTCTCTTTCCTACTGCCATGTAAGACATGCCTTTAGGCTTCTACCATGATTGTGAGGCCTCCCCAGCCACATGGAACTGAGAGTCTTTTTCTCTTTTTCATTATAAATGACACTGTCTCAGGTAAGTCTTTATCGGCAGCACGTAAACAGACTAATACATCCAGCAATGCCCTTCTTATCCCTCAAGGTGCAAGTCACATTTTACCCCCTTGTTCTCTAGCCTTCTGGTCAGAATTTAGGATGTAATAGACCCTTACCAAATGATTATTTAATTCAGTACAGACAAAGTAGCTGTGAGGCAACTTGTCATTAGTTCTCTCATGGATTCTTACTTATAAGTGGGAGTTAAATGATGATGATACATGGACACACAGAGGGGAGCAGCACACACTGGGCCTTTTGGAGGGTATTGGGTGGGAGGAGGAAGAGGATCAGGAAAAATAACTAGTAGGAACTAGGCTTAATAGCTGGGTGATAAAATAATTTGTACAACAAATCCCCAAGACACAGGTTTACCTATATAACAAATCTGCACATGTACCCCAGAACTTAAAAATAAAAGCAAAAGCATAAATTATTCACTGATGTTTTGAGCTATGTGGAGCTTCCTTTCACACACATATCTGAACTGTTTCTCATTTGGACTTGCCATTTAGTCCACAGTACTATTCTAAAACAGCTAGTGGTATCACTTACATAACTATCTTAAGATCCAAGACAATGAAATGTCTTTCATGTTCCTCATATTCTGAAAAGTAGGTCAGAAACATCATATTTTATACTTTTTTCTCATCGTGAGTATCATGGGCAATGATCAGGCATGTCAGTGAGAGTATAAAGTGATGAAGAAGGAGAATCAAAGATCAAGTGGGGAAATAATGAGAATGAGAGGAGGTAGTGTGGCAAGAGAGTTAAAGGAGTTAGAAAAAGAAGGTTGGGCTTAGGTTGTAAGGTGCTATATGTGAGACACTAAAATGAGGTGAAGACTGAAAAGTGGCCATTGGATTTGACGATTGCAAGGTAATTATTGATCTTAATGAGGTTAAGAGTTGAATAAGTGACAACAAGAGGAAACAGCTAGTTAGATCTTGTTATAGTGAATTTTGGGACATTTTCTTGGGTAAAATTTCTCGAGCATATAAAACACCATTTTTTATTAGAAAAACCTATATGTGTATACACACATACACACACATATATATATTTGTAACTCATAGAGATGTGGAAAAATACATACTTTGTGGGTGACAGTGTTTGCCTCAAGATAATGGGAATAGAAAACAATGGAGAGATATTAGTAATATTTTCTTCATAAACTGTATGGTTTTAATGTTTATGAGTATTTCTTTTGTAATAAAAATATTTAAAATATGGCACTTATTAACAGTTGGTAATTTGAAAAATTAGATTCATGCCTACCGAAAATAAAATGAATATTAGTAATAAAACTAAATAAATCTACTGAGTATAGATCAACCACACAAGAAAATATAGTGAATATATATTAAAACTCTGAAGTATAGGTGACTTTCTAAGCTCAGAAAAAAATAAAGATATTGAAAGGAACATGTTTGTTACTAGGGAAATAGTACAAGATGTTAAAAGTGAATTTTTAAAAATTCATAACTAAACACAGGTGGGGCAAACAGTAGATTGAGTGAAGCTATGGCAGAAATAGCAGAAAGTCTAGTATCTTCATGACACAGAGTCAGGAACGTGCAAGCTGTTATCAGATGGTGCGATCTTACAGCATATTATGGTGTGCAATTTCTGTAGCCCCTCCATTTTCTCTCTCTCCTTTGAAAGTCGATAGGGCAGGAGAGTGTGAGAAGTGACCCCTGGGTGTGCTTCCTCAGTGGCAGGTTTTAGTACAAGAGAATCATTGTCTTTTCTTACTGGACTCACCCCTCTTTTGGAACCAAAAGATTTCTTTTGCCTCGAAGAGTGCCAACTTGGTCTCGTTCCCTCTCTGAACCCCAAAGCATTTTAAAATAAAATGACTGTACTCAGAATCTTCTCAATTTTCTAAAATATCTTGGCTGGAAAATATTAAAACAAAAGGCTTGTTTCACTGAGCAACCTCAAGCCATGTTTTAGGAATTATGGACAAAGAGGTTATGCCATCTCCTTATTTAGGATGAGCTTTCCCAGCCATTTTAGATAAAACTAGTATTTTATCTTGATATTACCGAGATCATACCCAAGAAGAACTTTCAAAGCATTTTAAAAAGCAGAGAAACCAAGGGCTTGATGATCTCAAGGCTTAGTCTGCAGCCTGCATTTGCCAGAGCAAGACTTGAAGGGATCTTTCAAGATACCTTCTATGAGTGTAATTTAGAGTGCCATAGATAGAGTAAACCTTCATTAAAATAGAGTTCTTATTTGTTTTGTCCACTTGAGCACCAAGTCTTGGTTCAAAGAGTCAAGCAGAGTCCAATTGCTTATATATAATAATTTTTATGGGACTTTCAGAGGATGACAACAAAAGTTCAGAATCCATACTCTGAAATAAGAACTAATGTTCCTAATCAAACACATCCACACATCACTATGTATAAAATATTATTAGTATTTTTTTCATAAAATCCAGCTCCTGCAGAATAAAATATTATTATGTGGGATTCCGATACCAGTTCAAGTTCTTGCTCAGTATGTGATAGTTACTCTTTTTTTTTTTTTGAGACAAAGTCTTGTTTGTCCCCTAGGCTGGAGTGCAGTGGCATGATCTCAGCTCACTGCAACCTCTGCCTCCTGGGTTCAAGTGATTTTCATTCCTCAGCCTCCTGAGTAGCTGGGATTACAGGTATGTGCCACCACGCCCAGCTAATTTTTTGTATTTTTAGTAGAGGCGGGTTTTCACTATGTTGGCCAGTGTGGTCTTGAACTCCTAGTCTCAACTGATCCACCTGCCTCGGCCTCCCAAAGTACTAGGATTGCAGATGTGAGCTACTGTGCCCCACCCAATATGTGATGATCACTCTGAAAAGTCAAATAGTTTTGGTTCTTATCCAGCCTGGCATTGCTTTCCCTGTGTGTCTCCATGTTTGCATTAGAATATCCCTTGCTTATTTCACACTGTGGCCTTATCAGGATTTGCACACAGTTCTTAGTCTTTGCATTTACAAATGCTCTAAGTTCACTCTCAGTACAGAGTTTTGATGCACTACAATTTGTCCAGTAACATGTTCACCATATACATGATGTTAACATTGAGATAGGCACTAGCCTGTTTGTTAGGTCTAAGGTTCTGTTACTAGAGTGCTTTATCCTGTTTTTAATTCTCTCATCTGGCTCTTCATTCTCCAGTACTCTATGGCAGCATTTCTGAACACTGGCTGCTGATTAGAATCACTTGGGTGAGGTTTTATTTATTTATTTTTATTTTATTTTTTGAGGATCTCGCTCCATCTCCTAGGCTGCAGTGCAATGGCATGATCTCGGCTCACTGCAACCTCTGCCTCCCACGTTCAAGCGGTTCTCATGTCTCGGCCTTCTGAGTATCTGGGATTACTTAGGGATTCCTCCTGAGTATCCGGGATGACCTCAGGTGACCCACCCACCTTGGCCTCCCAAAGTGTTGGGATTACAGGAGTGAGCCACTGCACCAGGCCAGGGGAGGTTTTAAAACATATAGATGCCCAGATCCCATCAAAGACTAATCAGAATCTCTGGGAGTGAGACTTGAGGATCAATATATTTTTAAAGCTCTCTAGTGATTCTAGTGATTCTAGTATGTGGACTGGCATCAAAAATTTTACTCTAGGGTTAAAAGGGAGAAAATTTTTATGCAGTTTCTTTTGGTAGCAATTCACCCCCTTGTTGAATGCCAAAAGTAAATTAACCATCTGATTCCTCAGCACAGTGATACTTCCAGCATAACTCTATTAAACATCTCCCTAGGAGCAGTAGTTCATGAAGGCATTTCATGTCCAATATTATGTAGGGTGGTAGCTAGCATTAAGTATAGGATAGCCTTCAAGAATTGAGCTTCTGATTTTAGTTGCATGTAAGTTGACATTCATGGAATAGGCAGATGAGATAGATGACTGTCTTTCATCAGTGTTAAGTTGGAGAAGGACTGATAAATTTCCTTTTCATTCTGGGGCTATAATTTCTATGATGAATTTAGATCTACAGGGCTTCTGAGATATGTTTCTATTTCTCTAATTCTTGCATGTAGGAATTTGAAGGTGCTATATCACCTGCTATCTTCATGCACAGTGATAGGTTGAAGCCTTGGGAGTGAGTTGCTTTCTGGAATAATGCTTGATCACACTGCCCTGTAGGGGAGGCTAGTTTAAGGTGGAATATCTCTTTTTCATAGTTGTTGTGTATGGGACCAGAGGCTAAATTCTGAGGGACTGTGCTTTATTTGAGACCAAGATGCATGTCCAAGATAGGTCATAAAAGCAAAAAATGGGCATGAGGCTAGATTTAGAAGCTTAATGCTCAGCTTTGAGCCCAACTCTGAGATTAATAGAGGTTGATAAACTAGGAAGAATGAGAGGTGCATAGATCTGAATGAGTAAATGGGAAGTGATTTTAAAGAATTCTTAAGATAGAAGTCAGTGATTTTAACTAATTTTTCACATTGTCATGCTAGATATCTCTAGAGGGGAACATTATTTACTGGTGGCTGAGACGGCTGAAAACAAAATAAACATTCCCAGGGCTATTTTGTTTGAAATGTTTGGTACATCCCAGAGGTATTGCTATTGCTTATACAAAAATCAATTTTGTCTCTGCCTCAGTTGTCATCCATTTCAAGTTAATAGTAAAAATAATGATGTTTTTATGAAGTTTACTAAGGCATAGTTTGTAACTCTGGTCAATATAAATCCATTAATTCCTTCAGTTTTTCATTCAGCAAACATTTATTAGTTGCTGCTGTGATTTGGATGTAGTTTGCTTGGCCCCACCAAGTTCCCTTCACTTTTTTTTTTTGAGACAGAGTCTCGGTCTGTTGCCAGACTGGGGTGCAATTGTGCAATCTCAGCTCACTGCAACCTCCGCCTCCCAGGTTCAAGTGATTCTCCTGCCTCAGCCTCCTGAGTAGCTGAGATTACAGGCACCCACCACCACACTCAGCTAATTTTTGTATTTTTAGTAGAGATAGGGTTTCACCCTGTTGGTCAGGCTGCTCTTGAACTTCTGTCCTCATGATCTGCCCACCTCGGCCTCCCAAAGTGCTGGGATTATAGGCATGAACCACCATGCCGGCCAGCCCCACCAAGTCTTATATTAAAATTTGATCCCTAATGTCGGAGGCAGGGCCTGGTGGGAGGTGTTTGAGTCATGGGGGTGGATCTCTCATGAAAGATTTAGAGTCTTCCTTTAGGTAATGGATGAGTTCTTGCTCTATTAGTTCCTGAGAAAGTTCCCTCAGGAGCTGGTTGTTAGAAAGAGCCTGGCATCTTCCTCCTCGCTACTGCCTACTTTCTCAGCAGGTGATCTCAGCACATCAGCTCCCCTTCTCCTTCTGCCATGAATGGAAGCAGCCTGAGGCCCTCGCCAGATGCAGATGTCAGTGCTGTGCTGCTTGCATAGCCTGTAGAACTCTGAGCCAAATAAACCTCTTTTCTTTATAAATTTCCCAGCTTCAGGTATTCCTTTATAGCAACACAAACTAATTAAAACAGATGTCTACCATATGCTGGACCTATGATTCAATACTTACAGAATCAATTTCTGATACTTAAAAAATTTTTTTGAGATATAATTAATATTTCATAAAATCCACCCATTTAAAGTATACAATAGATGCACTTGCTATTCTGGAAATTTGCCTATAGATTTTTCTAGTCTGGACATTTGATAGAAATGGAATCACATGATAAGTGGTCTTTTGTGTCTGGTTTCTTTCACTTAGCATAATATTTTCAAAGTTCATTCACGTTGGAGCAGGTATCAGTACTTCATTACTTTTTATTGCCAAATAACATTCCACTCTATGGATTGATCACATTTTATTTATCTAGCATCAGTTGATGGACATTAGGATTATTTCTGTTTTTGCCTATTATGAATAATGTTGCTATGAACATTTGTGTACAAGTTTCTCTTGATTATATGCCTAGGAATGGAACTGCTGGGTTATATGTTAACTCTGTGTTAAGAAACTACCAAACTGTTTTTAAAGTGACTGCATCTCTTTCCCTTCATACCAGCAATGTATGACAGTTCTAATTTATCCACATCCTTGCCAACACTTGAGTGTTGTGCCAAACACTGTCTTTTTGACATTCTTCATTTTCCAAGTTTAATGAGATGTGTATGGTGTTTACAATTCTTTGGATTTTCTTAATAGTACATAACAGTACAGAAAATTGTCTAGTTTGAAATTATGCTTTTTCAATGCAATATTTTATCTGATAAAGTTTTAGTATTTAAACAAATAAAATGCAGTATGAGAATCCTTTCAGCAAAATAAGGTAGACTGTGTGAGACATATCAACTCTGAATGAACTCTATTAATGAAAATTACTTTGTACAGGAACGTGAAATCCCTGGCACAGGACGCTCTCAGCATTTTGAGAACTGGGGCTGCGTGGTGAAGCTGGAGCAAGATCCTTGTGGTTGTTTGTCTGATCGCTATGGGAGAATACAAGGGATCAACACAACCTCTCCAAAGGCTTCTTCTTGAAAAATGAAAAATATGATTGGCAGGAGTGAGGAAAAACATCAAGATTGAGAGCAGGACCGGCTCCTTATTCTAAGACCGAATAATGACCTCTGGATTAGGACATGAAAACAAGAGAGCTCTGTATTGCTACTGTTGGCTCTAATGGGCATGCTCTGTCCTAGGCCAATAGTCTTTTACTGGAGGTAATAGCTGGAGGAAGGAATGGGAGACAAACCTGCTGACTTCAGCAAGCTGTTTATTGTCAGCCTGCCCAAAAACACACTGATAGCAGAGTTCGAATCCTACAAGCTTTTCATCCTTTCCAACCCTGGCTGCCCTCAAATGCAAGCCCTTCTTGTCATCTAATCATTTCCATACTTGCTTGCATTCTTGTATCATGCTATAGTGCTCTTCCTTGACGCAAATCCACGCTACTCTCTTCCTTCCAAACGTCCGCTCTGTGGCCTTTGGCACATTGACTACATGCTAAACAAACTCTGTTATCTCTTTATTTCTTTTCTTTTCTTTTTTGAGACAGATTCTTGCTCTTTTGCCAGGCTGGAGTGCAGTGGTACAATCTCAGCTCACTGCAACCTCTGTCTCCCGGATTCAAGCAATTCCACTGTCTCAGCCTCCTGAGTAGCTGGGACTACAGGCATGTGCCACCACGTCCAGCTATTTTTTTGTATTTTAGTAGAGACGGGATTTCACCATGGGCAGGATGGTTTTGATCTCCTGATCTCATGATCTGCCCGCCTTGGCCTCCCAAAGTGCTGGGATTACAGGTGTGAGCCACCATGCCCGACCCTTTTATTTCATTTCTGAATGATCTTTCCACCTCCTGCCTTAACTGGAATGATGCTCTCATTCAAGGAGCAATCCTTTCCCATGCAGCCTTCTTAAGAAGCTGCTCCTTCACCCAAGTCTCAGCTGCTACTGAGATCAACATCGTCCCCGATCCCACTGCATTTACAACCCATTGCTCTTCCAGTTGCATGGGAAAATGACCTTCCTGTGAAATTCATTCTATCCAGGTAAACCATTTTCTAAGTTCAGATCATGCATATCATCCATGACTGAGTCCTATGACCATATTCATGGACTACTCTGTTACTCGGGCCAGTCTTCTCTCCATCCAGACTCCTTGTATCATCTGAGCAAATACCATATTCATAGGACAATATCCCAAGACCCTCTCCTCACAGTTCTTTGACATTTTAAACTTGAATGAGTCTCAACCACCCATTTTCAGGGTTATGCCTCAGTTTCATCATATCAAAATCTCTTAAATCTTATTTATTTTATTTTTAGAGATTGGTTTTTGCTATGTTGCCCAAGAACTCCTGGGCTCATGTGATCTTCCTTCTGCAGCCTCCAGAGTAGCTGAAACTACAAGCATGAGCCATCATGT
This sequence comes from Plecturocebus donacophilus, assembly GCA_004027715.1. Taxonomy (NCBI): domain Eukaryota; kingdom Metazoa; phylum Chordata; class Mammalia; order Primates; family Pitheciidae; genus Plecturocebus; species Plecturocebus donacophilus. The sequence goes on along the minus strand of PVKP010008022.1, from coordinate 51,784 downwards.
CCTTAAATCTTATGTTCTCATAGCTTACTCTTTGCTGTGATCTGTTCATCCTGCTGTCTGTCTGCCTTCCTTGTTCTATGCTTGTTCTTTGGCCTCATTCTGGATCTATTTTCTCTAAATTAAAAATGTTTAAGAGTGAGAAACAAGTGAAGCTTTGGTTATATTTTGCTGGGTTAATATCCACAATTATTGTTCATTAGCTGTCTATTTTTACCATCTCTTATTTATTTGGAGTTCTTCTTTGAGTACTTTATTTTTTTTAAGGAAACATCATTTTGGGGTCTTTGCATATCTGAGAATGCTTTTCTGTTACTTTCACATGTATTGTGTTGCCCATTCAGATTTCTTTTACTGTCTTTTCCCAAAAAAACTCAGAAAAGCATTGCTGCACAGCACTTACTATTGTGGACTAGTATCTGGGGCCAGACTGAACTTTCTTTGTACTCTAGTGGACTGTGATAGTTATTTTTTTCCCTACCCAGTTCTTCTAGTTCCTTAGGGAAAATCTACATGGTCCTGTTGAGCCTGTCAATAATGATGCCCTGGGGGCCCCCACGCCACCCTGCACTCCCACAGGGTAGGCACATAATGCAGGCTGATCAATGAAAGCACTGCAATCACTGGAGATACTGACTGCTTCTTGGATGAAATCTGACTCAGTGGGGGCCAGCCAGAATCTTCCCTGGGGTTGATACAAAGAGTTGGAGAAATAATTATTTCTGTTGGGTTTGGTAATTGAGGGAATGTGAATCTGCGGTTACTAATAGCTATGTTGAGAGAGGGGATGGGGAGAGCAAGAGTGAAAGCAAGAGAGAGAGAGGGAGAATATGGAGAATATGAACATAGATATGAAGGTAAGTAGAGGTACACAAAACTGAGAAATGGAAAGAGAAAGCCTTGAAGATATCATTTGAAGCCTAGATTCAGCTGACTCTGAAGCAAAATTTATCCTAGACTTCCCAGATTACATGAACCAAAACATTCCTCCCCCCACCACCTTTTTTTTTTTTGAGACAGAGTCTTGCTCTGTTGCCCAGGTTGAAGTGCAGTGATGTGATCTTGGCTCATTGCAACCTCCACCTCCTGAGTTCAAGCAATTCTCCTGCCTTAACTTCCTGAGTAGCTGGGATTACAGGTATGTACCACCACGCCCAGCTAATTTTTTGAATCAAAACATTTCTTAAGCTAATTTGAGTTGAGTTTCTTTCACTTGCAGCTGAAGGATTTTTTTTTTTAATTAAAAATAAAAAAAATCATTTTAGGTGGGGTACCTGTAATTGTGCTGGTGCACAGTTCATGCCTGTAACTCACACACTTTGGGAGGCTGAGGTAGGCAGGTCACTTGAGCTCAGGACTTCAAGACCAGCCTGGGCAACACAGCAAAACCCTGTCTCTACAAAAAATACAAAAATTAGCTGGGTGTGGTGGCGTGTGCCTGTAGTCCCAACTACTTAGGAAGTTAAGGTATGAGGATCACCTTAGCCCAGGGAGGCCAAGACTGCAGTGAGCTGTAATCACACCACTGCACTCCAGCCTGGATGACAGAGTGAGAAGGTGTACAAAAAACAAAATTTCTTTTAGAGATGGGGTCTTGCTGTGTTGCCTAGGCTGGCCTTGAATTTTGGAGCTTAAGCAATCACTCCCACTACAGCCTCCTGAGTAGCCGGGACTACAGGTATGTGCCACCAGGACCAGCATGCTGAAGGATTTTGACCAGCAGTGTCTTAGTCCATTTGGGCTGCTATAATAAAATACCACAGACCAGGTGACTTATAAACAACAGAAATTTATTTCTCACAGTTCTAATGGCTGGGAAGCCTGAGATCAAGGTGCTGGCAACTTGGGAGGTATCTGTTGAGGCCTCATTTCCTGATTCATAGATGGTGCCTTCTTGCTGTATCTTTATGTAGTGGAAGGGATGAGCTAGCTTTCTGAGGTCTCTATTATAAAGGCACTAATCCCAACCATGAAGACTCTGCCCTCATGACGTACTCACCCACAAAGGCCCTGTCTCCTAATACTATTACCTTAGGAGTTAGAATTTCAACATATGAATTGTGGGGAGACACAAACATTTAAACCATAGCAAGTAGTAATGAATCCACTTTTTCCCCTTTGAGTAGTTGTAGAATTCTTCTCCTGACTAAATTTTAAAACATCTGCAGAGTATGGTTAAGTTATCTCCTCAGCAGATTTGCCTGAATTGGTAGAATCAGAATCATAAAAGTTGTTTTCTATTATGTCTCTGAATACTGCTTGTGTTCTATTTGTTCTTTTCTCCAAACGTTGAACTTCTTAATACCAGCGATCATATTTGTCACCTTTATTACTTTATGCCAATGCTGCTATGAAGAAATACCTGATATTGGGTAATTTATAAAGAAAATAGGTTTAATTAACTTACAGTTCTGCATGGCTTGGGAGTTCTTAGGAAACTTACAACTTCATGGCAGAAAGGAAAGCAACACATCCTTTACATGGCAGCAGGAGAGAGGAGAATGAGAACTGAGTGAAGGGGGAAGCCCCTTATAAAACCATCAACTCTTGTGAAAATGTACTATCACAAGAATAGCATGGGAGAAACCATTCCCATGATTCAGTTACCTCCCACTGGGTCCCTCCCACGAAAGGTGGGGATTATGGGATTACAATTCAAGATGAGATTTGAGTGAGGACACAAAGCCAAACCATATTGTCACCTTTCTTGACATTTCATCCTCTTGATCTTTTTCTCTGTAGTCTGAGAAACCTTCCAAAGTTTGTCCTCCATATTACTGATTTGATTTTCTACAATATATATTTGGTCTTGACACATGGGAATCATGGGAGCTACAGTTCAAGATGAGATTTGGATGAGAACACCGCCAAATCATATCCACACTCAGGGCCCAGAATATTGTTTCTAGACAGAGGGAAAATAAGAGGAAGAAGAAAATGGCTCCAAGTGGATGTGTCTCATTTTTTCCTCTTAGCTCCCATCTCTAAATCTCTGTCTCTCCAAATTAAGGGATATAATGTTTCCCTCCAATTTCTTCCATTTTATGCCATCACATTGCACAATTATTTCAGGAACAGTGGTATGTAGGTTTAGTAGTTGTTAAGGTTGAAACATTTCCCTGGATTTTACTTAATTATTTTTGTTGAATAAATTTTTAAAATTATAGTCTCTTTTAGGGAGGGGTGATTTGTATATATGTATTTATGTCACAGAGTCACCCAGAAATGTCTTTTTTTTTTTTACATAAAGATGTTTTTGTGGCCCCAGATCTTCAGCACCTTGCTTTTCTTATTTCTAGTAGTCCGGCAATGTCTTTTTTTTTTTTTCCCCCATCCTTTCCCTCTATGCTCTGACTGCTCCTTGGCATTTTGGACCACTCCAGAACATTAAGTGCCTTTTTCCATTTCTTTTGTGCATCTCAGTGGCCACAGCAGGTTCACAGCTTCAGCACAACTGTGGAGAAGGTCAGAGAATGCTAATGGGACATTTAGCAGCAAGTGTTCCTGCTTGACTTTTTGTTCAAAATAAAATTGAATTGACAGAAAGAGAAAGTACAATTCTAACTTAATGTAGAAGCAGTCTCAAGTTAGGGCTTTTAGATTAGTCATTGATAGATATAATTAAAGATATCATTTCACAAGAATAATATCCTCACTCTAAAAATGGCCTTTTGAGTGAGTGGTGAATCATGATGTGAATCACCAGACATACCCTACTGAGTAAGTAAGTACTTCGGTAACATATTAGAGAGATTTGCAATGTGCCTAGCAAATATGCAGCAAAATGTGTACATTAGAATTATGTTGAAATTTGAACATGAGAATAAATGGATAATTTGGGGATGTATAAAATACAATTATAATTCAAAGGACATTTTATCCACCTTCTCATGGAAATATCATTCCCTGTAAGTACAGTATTATGTACTCTTGCTTTCCCCCTTAGGTAATGTGAGAAAGTGAAAAGGTCAGGTGATTTAAGGTTAGAAGCTCTAAGTACAAGTCCTGGATCTCACATTTACTGGCTATGTGAATTCAGATAAATCACTTGATTCCTGACTCCAGTTTTGTCATCCACAGAATGATGATGGTAGAATACTTCACAGAGTTATTGGAAGTATCATATAGCAGGATGTAGTTTGCAAATTGCAAAGCATTTTATGTAAGTACATACTATTTTGTGAACTGCTTTTTTTTTTTTTTTTTTTTTTTGAGATGGAGTCTCTCTGTTGTTGCCTGGGCTGAAGTGCAATGGCATCATCTCGGCTCATTGCAGCCTTTTTTATGCAACAAAGCTACAGTACACTTTTCAAGTGGATGTATGCTATTCCATTATATGAATAATTCCAACATTTAAGTTATTTCATATATATATGAGAAACACACACATATATATATATATAAATTATCATAAATACCACTGCAATAAACAGCCTTGTAGATAATCCTTTGCTCATATACATTATTGTTATTAATTTTTTTCTTTTTTTGAGATGAAGTCTCACTCTGTCACCCAGGCTGGAGTGAAGTGGCATGATCTCAGTTCACTGCAACCTCCACCTCCTGGGTTCAAGTGATTCTCCCACTTCAGTCTCCTGAGTATCTGGGATTACAGGCACCTTCCACCCTGTTTGGCTAATTTTTTATATTTTTGGTAGATACAGGGTTTTATTACGTTGGCCAGGCTGGTCTCAAACTCCTGACCTCAGGTGATCTGCTTGCCTTGGCCTCCCAAAGTGCTGGGATTACAAGTGTGAGCCACCACATCTGGCCTCATTATTTTTTAAAGAAAATATTAGTTCACCTTGAACATTCCTGTGGCTCAACGACATGTAGAAGTTAGTTAAGCCCTTATCTGATTCACGATCTAATGTGAACTCTGCCTTCTACTTTTGACTGGTTATGTTACAATCTCTTTTAGTTCAGAAAACATGCCTATTCACTTTATCTTCAGCATGTAGGTGATTGAACAAATGACTCCATTAATTGTTGCTGTTTTTTTATCATAATTTTTCTCACTAGAAAAACTTCTTACGCTGTATGTTCTCTTCATTTACAATCGTGTTACTTAATGATGGGGATATGTTCTAAGAAATGTGTCATTAGGTGATTTTGTCATTGTGCTAACATCATAGAGTGAACTTTCTGAGAAAAAAGATACTTAATCTAGGAATGTGAACCCCCTTTAGTGATCAGGCCCAGAGTGGCACTGAAATGAGCAGCTATCACGTCTTGTTCCCCCTTGAGGTAAATAATACCCTCCTGAAGTCACTTGTTTTTTGGGCTCTGGACTAACTGACTCCAAGGTGCCATAAAATGCAACATGCTGGACACCATAACTTATACTCTGTAGTTCAACCAATCACTAACCCATGTTATTTCTGTAAACCAGGGAGAATTCCCATAAAACAACTTTCAACCCACTCCTTGTCCCCTTTGTCTTCAAAAATTGGCTTGCCAACCTGGCGAAACCCCATCTCTGCTAAAAATACAAAAATTAGCCAGGTGTGGTAGATCACACCTGTAATCCCAGCAACTACTCAGGAGGCTGAGGCAGGAGAATTGCTTGAACCCGGGAGACAGAGGTTGCAGTGAGTTGAGATTGTGCTATTGTACTCCAGCCTGGGTAACAGAGAGAGACTACCTCAAAAAACAAAAACAAAAAGAAACAAACACAAAACCATGCTTGTAGGAAAGGCTGAAGGGAGCACTTTCCAAGGCAACTTGGAAGTATGTCCCAGGCTATGGTCCTTGACCTTGGCCCAAATAAACTCTCTATATTAATTTTGCCTTCATTTCTTTCTTTAGGTCAACACTATACCAACCTAGATGAGATAGTCTACTACACACCCAGACTAAATGGATAGCCTATTGCTCCTAGGCTACAAAATGGTACAGCATGTTACTATACTGAATATGGTAGGCAATAGTAACATGATGGTAAGTATTTACGTATAAAAACATATCTAAATATAGAAAAAGTACAGTCAAAATCAGCATTATAATCTTATGAGACCACCACCATATAGATGGTCCATCTTTGACCAAAACGTTTTTGTGGCACATGACTATAAATTCTGTTTCTCATTCGAAGCACTCATTTCTCCCAAACATGATATGAGCAAACAGTTATTAGACAGAAATGATCTGGATGGAAGTCCTATATGGTTTGTTTCTCAAGTTAATTTTATTCTAAATATCCACAATCTTTACAATAAATGGCAACAAGACTACATACAATGACTCTTTCTCTGTCTTGTACTCTTAATTTCTCTTCCCATCATTTCTGAATGATTTTTGGATCGATTTATTAATTATGATTTCAGCCTCATTTTTATCCTTTTCATGGAGAATTGTGCCAATATTTTCCAGTGCACTCACAAAGAGAAATCCTAAAGCACTTACATGAGCTTAAGGGGAGAGAGAACATGAAGCCTTCAGTAGGCATATGGAAGCCTTAGTGCTGTTTTTGCATGTCCTACCCTGAGAAGGTCATGTACCAGTGGATTATAGAAGCAGAGTTTAATTTCCTTATAATCATTGAGAAAATTTTGTTATAAATTCTTCTAAAGGTCTATTTCAAATATACTTTGGTTAAAGTATATGTTAGGAAACATATTTTCATTTATCTTTTCTAATAAGGGCAAGTATAAAGGTAGACTCATTTGCTTCTGAGCACAGCTTTGGCTTTCTCTCATATTATTTTCCAAAACATCAGTACAGCAGTCCTCCCTTATTTGTAGGGGATATGTTCCAAGATCCCTAGCAGATGCCTGAAACCATGGATAGTCCTGAACCCAATCGCTGTCAATAGAAAAATACTTAGGTCTTCCACACAGAGATTTAATGCCTTTTCCATCTTCACAAAGCACTGATCATGCACTGTGGACTTTTGCAGTTTGAGGTGCAACAGCAAAACTTACATGAGTTTCTTTTTCCTTCACAATTTCACTGACAGAAAGCTTGTTCTTATGGCAGATCTTAGCAACCACAGTATACAATGTTTTTCTTTCCTTACTAATTTGAGAACTTTCACCTTTTTGCTTAAAGGAAACACTTTCAGCTTCCCTTTGGCATATGAGAATTGCCATTGTCACTATGCTCGTGCTTTGGGCAGTTATTTAGTAAAGTAAGGATTCCTTGGACATGAGCACTGGGCGCCATGACAGTAGACTGGATAACTGAGACAGCTAATAAGTGACTAGTGAGAGTGTAGCGTAGACAGTGTGGATACATGAGACAAAAGGGCGATTCATGTTCTGGGTAGGACAGAGTGGGGTGGTGCAAGATTTCATGATGCTACTCCAAACTGTGCAATTTAAAACTTACTGAGTGTATATTTCTGGAATTTTCCTTTTAATATTTCAAACCATGGTTGATGTCAGGTAACGAAAACTGGTGGGGTTGGAGGGAATACTGGTAATTGCTGTTTTCATTTCTTTTTTGTGTGTATCTGATACTTTTTATGACAAAAGGTGTTAAATCATACAGAAAATTTGAGAGAGTAACACAATGCAACAAATACTTTCCACCTAGATTCAATCATTGCTAACCTTTTGCTACTTGCTTTAGCTATAGATCTACATTTATTTTTTCCTCAAGCATTTGAACCCAAGTTTCAGATAACATGACATATCACCCTTAAGTACTTAAGCATGCATCTCCTAAGAAAGAGATGTTCTCCTAAGTTACCACAATAATATTGTCATGCCTAGGAAAATTCATAGTAATTTCATAATACGGTATTCTCTATGATCCAGTTTGTAATCAAGTGTGTCAAAATTTTACCTCAAAATATTTTTAAACTAGGATCTAATCAAGATTCAGCATCACATTGATGATTAGACTTCTTTAGTCTCTTGTTCTAAATATTGTTTCCCAGAGACACTGACTTTTCAATTCTAGGCAGGTGTCCTGCAGAATGGTCGACTTCTGGAGTTCTCTATTTTTTCATAATTAAATATTTTTGTCAGGAATATGTCAAAAGTGATTCTGTGTTCTTCATATTACATCCCATCAGGAGATATGAAAATTATGTTGTTATTAACACAACACTAGTGATGCCATCTTTGGTTTTGTTACTTGGGTAAAGTTGTGAGTGCTGGATATCATGTTTTCTACTGCAGTGAATATACAATATGTGGGTTGGTATTTGGTGCCATACTAATATCCTGTTTTCCAATAATCTTTCAACTAATGGATTTTAGCATTCATTGATGCTAACAGGAGTGTTATTATACTGAGAGTTGAAAAGGGCGATTTTCTAATTCTATCACTCCTTTTACGGTTATTAGCTGGGACTCCTCTTTAAAAAAAAGAGTTTGTGTTTCTCTCTCTTTTCTCTCTCTCTTTTCCTTCTTCTCCCTCTGACACCATTATCCAAACATGGATTTTATTCTATGTCTTAGTTCAGTTACTGTCGTCATGTATTATGACACCCATACAGTCTAAAAATGGCCAACGGGAGTCCCTTCACACTAGCTCTGTACGTGACTGACATGCCCCATTGGCCTTTGAGAATGTCTTTGCTTTCTGGCCCCACGTTTTCCCTCTTCCAGACCTGGCATTAGTCATTCCAAGGAACCCTAGACCTTTTTAGTATAGAATAATATTTAGAAACCAAAATTTGGGTGTTAAGCATACTCCTTGATTTTGCTGTATCATCTGCTTCCAAGATATTTTAGTGTATGGATCTAGACAATATATATGTTTGAAAACTCATAAGGTCATGTTAATATTTTCAAATCAAATTTTCATTATTGGCTATTGTCTTTGTTTACTTGTCTCTGTTGTTCTTACACTATATGTCTTTGTTCTTTTTTTTTTTTTTACATTTTGAGATTGAGTCTTCTCTGTTACCCAGGCTGGAGTACAGTGGCACAATCTCAGCTCATTGCAGCCTCCACCTCCTGGTTTCAAGCGATTCTCCTGCCCCAGCCTGCTAATCTGAAATTGTAATTCAGTGTACAGTCACCCCACAGTATGTGCAGAGGATTGACTCCAGGATTCCTATGGAAACCAAAATCCTCAGTTACCCAACTAGCTTATATAAAATGCATAACACTTGCATATAACCTATGCACATCCTCCTGTATACTTTAAATCATCTCTAGATTAATTATAATACCTAATGCAATGTAAAACCTATGTGAATAGTTGTTATACTATATTTTAAATTTGTTTTATTTTTATTTTTTATTGTTTTATATTTTGAATGTTTTTGATCCATGGTTGGTTGAATCTGCTCATGTGGAACCTGAGGATATGGAAGGCTGGCTGTATTTTTGTCACTTTTTTCTTACTATGAGTAATGTTGAGCATATTTTCATATGTTTAAGCGACATGATTCTTTTTCTATGAACTTCTGACTTTCTGGATAGGACTACTTCTTCTTCCATATGAATGCCATTCTTATCCATTTGGTCTAATTATGGATATGTTTTCAAAACAGTGTTTTAATTTTAATTTTTTCACTTTCCACCAAACTCTTCCCAACTATAATATATATTAACCAACTTGTGTGTAATCTTTTGTTTTGCTATGCTCAAATAATCATATATAAGTCCTTTTATTTTTAAAAAATGGGGTAACATTATTCATTCTTCTCTGTGCCTTGACATTTCTTTACTCTCTTGATGATGCATCATTGGCATTTCTTCCAAGTCAACCAGTATTGTTCACTGTGTCCTTTTTAAAGGCTGTGTAATATTCCACAGTATGGACTTATGATGCTTTGTTCAAACATTTCCCTGAGATGGGCATTCCTTTTGTTTCTAGTCTTTTGCTACTGCAGACATAGCCACTGCAAATATCGCTGTATCCAATTGCTAGATTACGTAGTCTTATAGATTAATCAAGGAAAGGTTCAATTTAGGCATTGGGGAGAAAAGAATCTATTGCTTCTTTTCCTCTGGTTCTGGAAGCAGTGCTTTTATCTGAGACTTAGATTTGGGTCTAAGGTGGAGGAGTATTACTTAAAAGGCCTACTTTATATAGAAAAAGGAGTTTCCCATGTGCTGTATCCTATTTTTTGGCAAGTTACCTTGGATTTTGAGGCCAAAACCCTAAACTGTAATGAAAACCTGCTTTCTCCAGCTTTGCCTATTCTCTACCCTTACCTCCCTAAGACAGTTATTTTCAACCAGGGGTGATTTTGTCTCCCTGAACCCAAGGGAATATTTGGTAATGTTCGAAGACATTTTTGGTTTTTACCACTGGAAGAATGCTACTGGCATCAAGTAGGTAGAAGCCAGGGACACTGCTTAAAATACTGCAATGTACAGGGCAGTCCTCACAGCAGAGCGTTATTCCGTCCAAATGCCAACAGTGCCACTTTTTGTTAAACTTTTATTTCAGATTCAGGGGTATATGTGCAGGTTGCTATATAGGTAGATTGCATGTCACAGGGGTTTGGGGTAAAATTATTTTCTCATCCAGGTAATAAGCGTAATACCCGATAGGGAGTTTCTTGACCCCCCCCTCCTTAGCTAGGCCCAGTGTCTGTTGCTCCCTTCTTTGTTTCCATGTGTGCTCAGTGTTTAGCTTCCACTTATCAGTGAGAACATGTGACGTTTGGTTTTCTGTTCCTATGTTAGCTTGCTTAGGATAATGGCTTCCAGCTCCATCTAAGTTGCTGCAAAGGACATGATCCTGTTTTTTATGGCTGTGTAGTATTCCATGGTGTATATGGACCACATTTTCTTTAGCCAGTTACCACTGATGGGCATTTAGGTTGATTCCATGACTTTGCTATTGTGAAAAGTGCTGTAATGAATATGTATGTGCATGTGTCTTTATGGTAAAATGAACCAGTTTTAAAAGTTAAGTTTTAAAAGTTTCTTAACCCAGTTTTAAAAGTTAAGCTACAGGGAACTCATTCTCATGCAAAAGCACTGTTCCTCTGAATATATACCCAGTAATGGAGTTGGAGAAACCCTGTCATAAGTGAACTCACAAAGAACTTGAAGTGTTGAGAACAGAATCAGAACATTGTTGGTCATTTTGGTCATGACATCACCAAATGCCAACTTAGTATCTCCCCATAATTGTACCCCAATTTAAGATTTAATATAATGCACGTCAATTCATCTCATAGCCTTAGTTTCCAAAAGCTCAATCAACAGATTATTTATTTAAAACTTAGGATCAGTTGGGATCTCTTCTGATAATTAGCTACAGGACTGGCTAAGATGTGCACATACTAGACTAACTTCTAATGTTTTACAATATTCATTTCATGTGGCTCTGCTGGATTGAAATATGTGTTCCTGCTTCCACCAATTCTTTTTCCATTTGTGCATTTAAATGTAAGACATTTAAACGTAAGTTTAACAACTGTATGGTGAACAAACGAATTAAAAATAAATTTGCTGGGCCTGGTGCAGTGGCCCCTGCCTGTAATCCCAGTGCTTTGGGAGATAGAGATGGGAGGATTGCTTCAGCCTAGAAGTTGGAGACCAGCCTGGGCAACATAGTGAGACCTTGTCTATCCCAATCAATCAATCAGTCAATCAACAAACAAATAAGTAAATAACCACCCAGATGCTACAGTTAACATTTTGCTATCCTTTTTCACTAAATTTCAAAAACCAAGGATGATGAATTATTTTAAAAATCGATTTAGCAAGAAATGAAAGTATTAGCAAGAAGATCATAGTAGAATAATGAAACAAAATAAAAAAGTACATAAATCTGCTGAAAGAGAAAACTAAATAGGGTAATGTGATAAATGTCAGCAGCTGTTAGAAGTACAAAGTCCAGCGTGATGGGTCTGTGCAAGAGCAAAGAAAAGGAGGCTCTGGAGCATACAGGAGGAGTTTCTGGCCTGCAGTTCCTCAGGCCTGTGGTCAAGGGAGGATGTTCCCAGAACAGGGAACCTTGGGACAGATAACTTTTGGCCCCCATGAAAAGTTTGTGGCTGATACACACAATGTGATCTCTAGACCTCTAAGCCTCTGCTTCATTGGGAAGATTTGCTGAAATGCATCTGACCCCCAGGAGCACTTACCTTAGATCTCATAAAAGTGTTGGAAATCAGTTTGCATTTAACTTAATTAAATCCAAATTTAGGAATTTAATTCCTAAACTGGAGAGTTTTTTGTTTTGTTTGCTTTTGTAAAAAAACTTCCTAGTTATTTAACGCTGAGCTATTTCTTTGTGTGTAAACCTTGATTTAAAAGAAAAGAGTTGGGGTCCAGACATCTAAATTTCTGAATTCTGAAATCTGAATTTTTAACAAGCCTCCAAAGTGATTTCATTGCAGATTGGTCTTGCAAATATGGTCATTTTTAAAGAATGTGGTCTATTTGGGCCTCATGAAGATTCACTTGCTCCAGGAGTCTACAACCTTGCTTTGCCAGGAATACCTTTCTTCTCAAACAGCTAATACTTATCTTCTAAATGAGCTTAATTACTAAACTCCTAAGGGAGTTGAACATCAAGGACTTTAGCTCTTGGTGTAGATAAATCATCTCATTCGAGTGTTGTAAACCAGTTTGGACCCGAGTAGGGCCTAAAGAAAGGAAATTACTGTTATCTGATACATAACATTTGTACATATTTATGGCATACAGATGATATTTCATTACATGTATAGAATGAGTAATGATTAAGTCAGGATATTCAGAGTATCCATCACTTGGAGTATTTATCATTTCAATATGTTGGGAACATTTCAAGTCCTCTCATCTAGCTGTTTTGAAAAATACAGTACATTGTTGTTAGCTATGATTATTTTTAACTTCCTTATTATTTACTGCTATGGCCCTTTGTGTAAACCTTCATATGGGCATTTAACACCATCTTCTTTAATCCCTGGTTCACTGGGGTCTTCCAGATACGTGTGCTTTAGTTCTTCACTTTTCTAAGGGAGAAAAGTCTGCAAATAATCTATTTTTTTCCTGGTGTTTTTTTATGGAAGCTTCGTCCCACTGTTATCACAGAGTATTTGAATTCTCATCAATTTCCTTGTGACTTCTGTGGAATGTGCTGGTAGAACTGCAGCTGTTAGTTCTTGTACTTAGAACAGGTTTTCTTCCCCTGAAGGATTAATAAGGAGGACAATGATTTGCAGTTGCTTCTACCCTACCTCTGACAGTTTTTTAACCCCCGGAGAAGGAAGGATCTCAGAGTTTCTCATTTCTTCTAAGGGTGACAGTTGTGAGTTCTTCCTTGTCTATTTCTTTTACCGTCTCTTTTTCCATTTTAGCTTTTCAATTGGAGTTGAATTAGTTTCTAGGGTGGTCTATCACCTAACAGAAAACATAGTGCACCAAGTAATGAGTAACTTAGTTTTTATTATGTTTTAAAAAATACAATAACATTTCTTGAGCACTTTCTGTGCACTAGGCATTGTGCTAAATGCTGGCAACACAAGTGAGAAAGTGGGGACAGAGGCAGCCAAGTCTCTGAAGAACCTTGACACGTCCAGGTTGAGAACATCCCATCTAACAAGAAGAAACGTAAGAAAAAGCCTGGAAGTAAATTTGTAGGATGGAGACTATCCAGGTATGCTTGGGATCTGGGGTACCTGGTGAGAAATAAAAGCTGCTTTTCAGACTTGAGAGCTGCTGTCAAAAATCTGAATATTACCCTCTAGGAAATTATTTCTTAACCCAGTTTTAAAAGTTAAGCTATAGGGAACTCATTCTCATGCAAAAGCACAATACATAAAATGACGCTTCTGTTTTCTTTTATAGTCAGTTTAGGCGAGGGAAGTGTGGGAAGGGGTGGAGAAGTTAGAAGAAAAAGGGGAAGAAATTCAAATTGAAAGATGGTCAGAAAACAGGAGGTATCAGTGAAGAGGAAGCTATAAAGAGAAAAAGGTTGACAGATAAATTTCTTAAAGGTCTAGAATAGCATCTGGCATAGTAGGTGCTTATGAAATGCAGTCATGTGCTGCATGATGTTGTGGTTAATGATAAACTGTGTATACTATGGTGGCCCTATAAGATTACAACAGAGCTGAAAATCCCTATTGCCTAGTGACACTGTGGCCATCTTAACATGTGTGCCTAGGCTAATGTTTGTATTTGTGTCTTGGTAGTTACAAAAAAAGTTTTAAAAGTAAAAAAAAATTAAAAATAGAGAAAAGCTTATAGAATAAATAAATATTTTTTGTGTAGCTGTACAGTGTGTTTTAAGCTATGTTATTTTAAGAACTGAAAAATATTAAAAAGCTTAAAGTAAAAAAATTTATAGTAAGCTAAGGGTAATTTATTATTTAAGGAAAAAATTAAATTTAATATAGCCTAAGGGTACAGTGTTCATAAAGTCTACAGCAGTGTGTAGTAAGGTCCTGAGCCTGCACATTCACTCATTGACTCACCCTGAAGAACTTACAGTCCTGCAAGCTCCCTTCATGGTAAGTGCTCTAGACAGTTGTACCATTTTAAGTCATTTATACTGTATATTTTTGTTGTACTTCTTCTACGTTTGTTTACATACACAAATACCACTGTGTTACAACTGCTTACAGTGTTCATTATAGTCACATGCTGTACAGGTTTGTAGCCTAGGAGCAAAAGACACTACCATATAGACCAGACGTGTAGTAGGTTATGCCATCTAGGTTTGTGTGAGTACACTCGATGATGTCCACACAACTTTCACTGGTGCCTAGCAACACATTTCTCAGAACATATCTTCATGGGGAAGTGATGTATGACTGTAGTTATTATTAAAGGAAAGAAGAAATGGAGAGAAAGATAATAAAAGGGAAATAGACGCACATGCACAGATATATAAAGAAAAAAATGTTGAGAGAGGCAACTCATGCAGATAGAAATACACACATACAGAAAGGAGGCAGGATGAAAGACATAGGGAAAGAAGGGATTGGCACTCAGGGAGGCTCATACATTTATGCCAAGTACTATTGAGCGAATGATTCTTTTTATGTTCTGTGTCTTAGACACTGTTTGGCATATGTGACGTGGACTGGGGAGAGCCATTAGACAACTTTTTTGTGTTTATTAAAAAAAAAAGATTCTGAAAGGAAATGGAATCAAATACAGTACTGTAAAATGTCAAGATCTGATGAAGTTAGATGGTGGGTACATGGGATTTTTGCTTTACTAGTTTCTAATGTGCTTTTGAAACTTTTCATAATACAAACTAAGACAAAATTTAGAACGATGAGTAATTGAGCATGGGCCCATTTAGGCCCCATTACCTTACACAAAGTCCCTAGAGTTCGAATTGTCAAGGCCTGGCAATAGATGGGATGTGGAAGGCAAATGGGAGAAGGTTGTGTTCACTCCAAATGTTGGTGCCCTGCTGATTAAGAGGATAATTATTCCTCATGAATTGCAGGTTTGGGAAGACAGCTAAGAAGTTCATTTTTTTCCCCCTGAAAGGGTCTCACTCTGTTGACCAGGTTGGAGTGCAGTGGTGCAATCTGCCCTCACTGCAGCCTTGACCTCCCCAGGCTCAAGTGATTCTCCCTACCTCAGCTTTCCAAGTAACTGGGGTCACAGGCATGCACCCACCATGCTCGGCTAATTTTTGTATTTTTTGTAGAGACAGGGTCTCACTATGTTGCCCAGGCCGGTCTTGAATTCCTGAGACTCAAGTGATCCTCCTACCTTGGCCTTCCAAAGTGCTGGGATTACAGGCATGAACCACAGCACTTGGCCAGAGTTTATTTTTTTATTAATGTTGGGGGAATTCCCAGGGAAATGTTTGTAGACCAAAGGAAGTTTCTTCCTTATAGAACTGGGGTTTCACAAGGCACAGTGGAGAGGCTCAGAGAAAGAGAGAGAGCAAGGAGGGCCTGGGTGGGGAGCTAGAAGACAGGGCTGAGGGCTGTGGCTTCTGGTTTTCAATAGTGAAGAAGGACAGTTTGGATGGAAGCCCAGACTGTGGGTGTGGCCAGGATAACAGCTGAACTGGTTGAATTATCCAGCACAGAATTCCTGGTGGAATGTTGATTTGTTGGCGTCTGCAGGGTTCTTTTGCCTCCCAGGTGCTGGGCACAGTTGCTCAGAGCGGCTCCTGCAGGGGAGGTCAAAGGGTCAGAAAGGAGGGAGGTCAGAGGAGAGAGCAGGGGATCTCAGCCTCTGCAAAAGGCGCTTATTTTTCTTGGCATTTAACAGGTGGACTGGATTGAATCTAGCTGCGGGCTGAGCCAGTCAACACATTCCCTCAACTCTTTCTCATCACTTCATAACCTCCTCCCTTGTTTAAGGGGTCTTTTTTTTTTTTTTTTTTTTTTTTTTTTTTTTTTTTTTTTTTTTTTTTTTTTTTTTATGTTTTGCCTTTGGGGGACATTCTACTTCAGTGTTCATTTGCTGATGGTTTAAGGGAAGAATATTAACCTAATCAACAAAGCAGTTTTTGAAGTTGACAAATCAGCACACTTAATAAAAATATTTTTTTCCTCTCACTGTGTCACCCAGGCTGGAGTACAGTGGTGTGATCATAGCTCACTGTAGCTCCAACTCCTGGCCTCAAGGGATCCTTCTGCCTCAGCTTCCCAAAGTGCTGCAATTACAGGTGTGAGTCACAGCACCCAGCCATGAATTCCAGATATTTAGCATTATTTTTTAGGACCTGGAGATAGCCAACTCAATTGAATTAGATAAAGATTTTTTAATGTGTGAGATTAAGAAGCAAAATTTTAATTTTGTCTACATAAAAGATTGCTAATGCAATGATTATTGATTGGTTTAGAAAATCACAAATACATTCTATAACACATTCATGACAATAAAATACTACGTCAACATGGAGTCTGAGCAAAAATTAGCATGTCCTAAAACAAAAACGCACCAGCTGTTTAGAACATCATAGATGAGGATAAGAAATTTCAAACTGAATTATTTCCTTGGTTAGAAAACAAAATCTTTAAACAAAGAGAACATTATATCTATAAGGCACTGGCATTTCCAAGATTCCACTCACAGCAAGGCCAGAAGACATAAAGCCAAGCCGTTCGCTGGTTGTTAAATTACTCATATGAACTTGGAAAATTACAAGAGAGTGTAACTGAGAGATTGTGTCTAGATCAGCAGTCCCCAGCATTTTTGGGGCTCGTTTCATGGAGAAGATTTTTCCATGAATTGGGAAGGTAGGGATGGTTTTGGGATGAAACTGTTCCATCTCAGATCATCAGGTATTAGTCAGATTCTCATCAAGGAGTGCAATCTAGATCCGTCACATGCGCAGTTCACAGTAGAGTTGGTGCTCCTGTGAGAGTCTAATACCGCCCCTGATCTGACAGGATGTGGAGCTCAGGTGGTAACGCTCACTTGCCTGCCTGCAGTTCACCACCTGCTGTTTGGCCTGGTTCTTAATAGGCCATGGACCAGTACCAGTCGATGGCCCAGGGATGGGGAACTGCTGGTCTAGATAACTGATAGTCAAAAGACTGATCTACTTCCTTTTGTTTGTTTTTTCCCAGAGTATACCAACCAGTATTCTCATCTTTTATTCTTTTGCATTTAGGTTGTCATCAAATCTGATTCCTTAAAGCACCATCTATTTCTTATGAATCTTTAATATCAGTTGCAATCAACCTTCAAAACTTGTTTGTAAGGTGAGCAGTTTAACAGTAAGAGTGAAACTTCATTGAGTACCAAACACTATCCCAAGCACATACTAGTATCTTCCATCCTTGTAACAACTCTCTAACAAGGTACTATCATCATCTTCATCTTCTTCCTCCTCCTCCTCATCATCAACATCATCGAAGTTTTACAGATGAGAAAACTAGGGCTTACAGCAGTGGTTCACAGCTGTGGCTGCCCATTAGAATCTCCTGGGAACTTTAAAAATTATCAGTGCTCAGGCCATCATTCACTGATCAGTTAAATCAGAACCTCTAGAGGTAGCACCTGGGCTTTTGTAGTTTTTTAAAAAAATTATACTTTAAGTTCTGGGGTACATGTGCAGAATGTGCAGGTTTGTTACACAGGTATACACGTGCCATGGTGGTTTGCTGCGTCCATCAACCCGTCGTCTACATTAGGTATTTCTCCTAATGCTATCCCTCCCCTAGCCCCCCACCCTCCAACAGGCCCTGGTGTGTGATGTTTCCCTCCCTGTGTCCATGTGTTCTCATTGTTCAGCTCCCACTTATGGGTGAGAACATGTGGTATTTGGTTTTCTGTTCTTGTGTTAATCTGCTGAGAATGATGGTTTCCAGCTTCATCCTCGTCCCTGAAAAGGACATGAACTCATCCCTTTTTATGGCTGCATAGTATTCCATGGTATATATGTACCACATTTTCTTTATCCAGTCTCTCATAGATGGGCATATGGGTTGGTTCCAAGTCTTTGCTATTGTGAACAGTGCTGCAATAAACATATGTATGCATGTGTCTTTATAGTAGCATGATTTATAATCCTTTGGGTATATAGCCAGTAATGGGATTGCTGGGTCAAATGGTATTTCTGGTTCTAGATCCTTGAGAAATCGCCACAGTCATTCACAGTGGTTGAACTAATTTACACTCTCACCAACAGTGTAAAAGTCTTCCTATTTCTCCACATCCTCTCCAGCATCTTTTGTCTCCTGACTTTTTAATGATCGCCATTCTAACTGGAGTGAGATAGTATTGCAAAGTGGTTTTGATATGCATTTCTCTAAAAAGCTCCTCAGGTGATTACAAAGTGCAGCAAAGGTTACAACCCCTGGCTTAGAGAGCAATTAAGCATCTCAAGGTCACAAGATTCAGTAATGGAGTTGGGATTGGAATTCAGGTTTGTTAGATTTCAGAGCCTCATTTTTAACCTCTCTCAAAGTATTTAATATTTGTTTTAACAAAAACCAATGAATATTTGTATTTTCATATTTCAGATAACTGTAGGGAAGTACATAAAATATACATGGAGCTATGAATGCTAATGAAACATACAGTGGTAGTAAAATTGCGCATCTTTCAACATAGGACACTTCCCTATGGTGGCCTTCTATGACCATAACTTTCTATTTTCTCTCTTTAAGAATCTTACATCCTTATTGGTGAGATAATTACCTTTCGCTTTTCTTTATGCTTTACCGCTTATGTATTTCTAAACAGTATTGTTAAGTTTTGCCTGTGTTTGAAGTTTATCTGGAATGATTCATATCATATGTAGTATTTTGTATCTGGCTTTTTTCACTCAGCATTAGGCTTGTGACTCACCTATGATGTGTAGGTATCTACTGTTGCTCATGTTCATTGTGATGTGATATTCCATTGCAAAAATATGCCATAATTTGTCTACTTTATGAATGGTAGATATCTGGGTTGATTCCAATTTGAGGCAATGATAGCATATTTCTTGTTGTATGTGTAAATGAGACTCTAGAGGCCAACTTGCTATAAGTTATGCCTATTTGTTTACATTGACAAGTAAAAATTATACATACTTAGGTGTACAACATGTTTTGATGTGTGTATATATGTGGAATAGCTAAATCAACCTATTTAACATATGTATCGCCTCACATTTATCATTATTTTTGTGATGAGAACACTTAAAATCTACCCTTAACAATTTTCAAATATATAACATATTATTGTTACCTATAGTCACTATGATGTACAATAGATCTCTTGAACTTATTCCACCAGTCTAACTGAAATTCTGTGTCCTTTGAGCAACATCTCTGCAGTTCTCTCATCCAGTCTACACCTATTTTCAGATTGATAGTTAATGCTAATGATATTCCAATGTAACTTATACTATTAGGTTGGTGTAAATGTAATTGTGGTTTTTGCCATTAAAGTAATGGCAAATTACAACTGCAATTACATTTGCACCAACCTAATACTTTATCTTCTACCTGGTGGTGTACGAGATTTTCTAATGTTTCACTTTCTAACCAATGCATGCTAGTGTCAGACTTTAATGTTTGCCAGTGAGGTGGTTTTGAAATTATAACTGTTGGTATTTTTAATTTATGTTTTTCTATTACCTATGAGGTATACAATTTTTTCATATGGTTATTATCTATTTGAATTTCCCCTTTTGTGAAGTGCGTATTTGAAACTTTTGACTATTTTTCTATAGGTGATGTGCTATTCTTGTTGATAGCTAGGCATTCTTTTTTTGTTTGAGACAGGGTCTCACTATGTTACTCAAGCTGGCATGCCGTGGCGTAATCATAGCTCACTGCGGCTTTGACCTTCTGGGCTCAAGTGATCCTCCCACCTCAGTCTTCTGATTAACTGGAACTACAGGCACATGCCACCATGCCTGGCTAATATTTTTACTTTTTGTAGAGACAGGGTCTCACCATGTTTCCCAGACTGATCTCAAACCCCTGGCCTCAAGCAATCCTCTTGCCTCAGCTTCCCAAAGTTCTGGGATTACAGGCATGAGCCACTGTAGGCATTCTTTATCTACTCAGTACTTGCTGGGTAATATTATTGCAAATATTGCTGAAGTATAGGAAAAGTTCTTGATTTTAATACAGTTGAAATTTTCCTTAAGGGTTAATTCTTTTTTATGTTTAAGAAACCTTCACGGCTGGGCATGATGGCTCATGCCTGTAATCCCAGCACTTTGGGAGGCCAAGACCGGCGAATCACCTGAGGTTGGGAGTTTGAGACCAACCTGACCAACACGGAGAAATCTCGTCTCTACTAAAAATACAAAATTAGCTGGGCGTGGTGGTGAGCACCTGTAACCTCAGCTACTCGGGAGGCTGAGGCAGGAGTCACTTGAACCCAGGAGGTGGAGGTTGCTGTGAGCCGGAATTGCGCCATTGCACTCCAGCCTGGGCAACAAAAGCAAATCTCCATCTCAAAAAAAAAAAAAAAAAAATCTTCACCTATACTGGATTAGTAAAGATATTTTCCTATATTTTAAAAACATCATAGTTTTGCCTTTCTTAGGTTTTCAATTTACATGGAGCTAAATCTTATATACATGGGAGAGAAAGGACCAATTTCATTTTTCTCCATATGGGAAAAATGGTCTCAGCACCATAGTTTTAGTGGTCTGTCCTTTCCTTTGTGATAACAGTGTTATTCTGTCATATATTAAGCATCTATTATGCATACATCTGTTCCAATTTCTATATTCTGTTGCCATTGGTCTACTTGATCCCTGAGCAAATACCACACTATCTGAATTATTATAGGTTTATAATGTCTTGATAGCTGGTGAAGCAAGTCCTTTCAACTTTATCAAGAATATTTTGGGTATTATTAGATCTCTGCATTTCTATACATTCAGTTTACCAAATTCCACAAAAGGAAACCTGCTGGATTTTGACTGGGATTGCTATGAGTCTATCTAATCTACTTGGGGCTATTTATACATTTGCAGTTTTGAGTTTTCAAATTCATAACATGATATGTCTCTTAATTTTTTAGAGATTTTTTATTAATGGCTCTTTAAAAAGTTGTATAATTTTCTCTGTATATATTTTAAACATCTTTTATTTGAGTTAATCATATAGATGGTATTATCTGTTTTAAAAGTACTGTTTAAATGTTATTTTCTAGTGATTTGTTATTGATAAAAAGCTAGTAGAGATGAGTACCAACACTTTCAGAAGGATTCTAAAAAAAATGAGAAATTACAGATTATTTCACACAATTATAGATACAAAATTCTTTAATCAAACTGAGTACTGTACAAAATAACTAATTTATCATAACCAATTTGGACTCATCCCACGAATATGAGGTTACTTTAATGATTCTAATATTAGAACTTTCATGTACCATAGTTAATTATATTAACAAATTAAGGGAAAAAATACTTCAGTAGTGTAGATAAAAATTAAGTTTTATAAAATTGAACATTCATGATTTGCAAACTAAAAATTGAAAATTGCTTGATCTAAGAAAGGTTAATTTCAAAAAACATAGGGCAAATATGTGTAATGGTTAAACATAGAAAACATCTCCTTTAGGAGTAAGAGGATTCCAAGAATGTCTTCTGCTTAACATTGAAATAGGAATCCCTGCCCCATCAATTTGGCAGAAATAAAGTGAAAAAAAAGGCATAAGGATTTGAAGAGAATAAACAAAACCATTATTATTAGATGATAACATCTCATTGAAATTTCAAAAGAATTTATAGCTAAATTAGAATTAGTACATTTGGTAAGTTTGCTTGATACAAAAATCAGTATACACAATTCAGTTATATTGCTATATTCCTGCCACTTACAGTTAATGTAATTCTAAATTTCCTAGAAATAAATGTGACAAACATTTGTGAGACTTTTTAAGGACAAAATTATATTTTATTAAAGTCCATACCATGTCCATCGATCAGAAGTCTCCAAATCATGAAAATTGCAGTGCTCTATCAATTGACCTGTAGGTTTGATTCACTTTAAGTCAAAATACCAATTTTGTTTATTTTTACAGAACTTGCTAATCTGGGCCTAAAATTTACATGGAAAGGCAAAAATTAATAGTCCACTTATTCCTGAAGAACAAAGAAAGTAGATTTTCTCACCAGGTAGCAAGAATTATTTTAAAGCTGTAGTATAGTAGTCTGACATTTGCAAAGGCAGAGACACTCAGACAAATGAAACACCAGAAAACTCAAAGCCAGAACCAGATATATATATAACTTTGATTTTTTACAGAGTTTGCATTGAAGATAGACTACAATAAATCAAGCTACAAAAACTAGTTATCTAGTATGTAAAAAGATCAAATTGTATTCCTATTTCTAGCATATCTTCTCCTAACAGGTTCCACATGTGTAAAAATTTAAATATGAAAGGCAGAACTATACAAACTTTAAAAGAAATTATCCTTTTGTTGGAATAAGTTTCTTAAAGGAGACACACACACCAATCATAAGATAAATTATTGACAAATATAGCTATACTACAATTAAGAACTTACATTTACCAAATGACACCATAAAGAAAGTGAAAAGACAAACCTGGAAGGAGTTATTTGTAACATATACAACTGTCAAAATAATTTTAACCAGAATATAGAATAAAAGTCTACAGAATAATAAGAAAAATATCCCAATAAAAAACAAAAGTCTTGAATGGCATCCCACAGAAGAGAATTAACCAATAAACACATGAGATCTTCAACTTCTTAAGTTATGAGATAGATGAAAAATTAAAACACTAGAAGATACCCTTTCATATTCTCCACAGTGAAAAATATTTAAATGTCTGACAATATCAAGTGTTGATGAGGATATAGATCAATAGGTGTTATTATGTATTGCTGATGGTAGTATGAATTTATATCACAATATGATAAAACAATTTGGCATTATCCAGTCAAGTTGAATATATTCATCCACCTCTGAATATATACTAGATATTCTTGCTGGGTCATGAGAGGAATACACAGATAACTTCAAATATAATGTAATGTTCTGTTAAACTAGATAATGAGAATACAGGTATTAAACTTTTATTTTCACAGGCATTTGCTTTATTCCTTATACCTTATACATATTTTATAAACATTCTTTTTATGTTGACAAAATATTTTTAAAAGGTTATAGAAAAGAAGCACCATAAAGTACTTTTTAAGCAAAAAGCTAAAATTAAAAAGCTAAAAACAAAACCCAAAAAAGCTCATCAAAAAATATCAGCACCCAGAAACATGCATTAATTGATAATCATTTCACAGTATTCTTAATATATAAATACAGGAACAATAGAAAAGAAACTATTAGGATTGTCTTAGTTATCTAGTGTGTATAACAAACCACCCCCAAATTTAGTGATTTATAACAACAAAACTAGTTATTTACTCATTCTGCAACTGAGCAGAGAGAGCTTGGTGGGATGGCTATCTTTATTCCATGTGTTGGCTGCAGTTACATAGTTGTATTTAGCTGAGAACTCAGCTGCAGTTGGAACATCTTATATTGTTTTACTTGTCCATTTGCAATCTTTGCTGGAACAGCTGGGATGGCTTGGGGCCTCCTGGCTGGGCTTCTCCTTTCCCATAGTTTCTTATTATTCAGTGAATCTCAAAAATGGGGAAGCAGAAGTACAAGTCTCTTAAGATCTGGGTGTAGAAATCCCATAGTATCACTTCCATGGATTCCATTGGTCCATGCAAGTTACAAGACCAGCTCAGATGCAAGGCAAAAGGAAACAGACTCTACTTTTTGATGTGTGGAGATGTGTGCCTACAGGGATTGCAGGAATTGTTGGAGGTCATCTTAGGTTTATGAAATGCTCTACCCTTAGAATCATAATAAGTATGCAGCTTTCATAGTCTGTTGAAAGCTGGTTTTGCCTTTGAAAAAATTCATTAAACAGTTATTACTAAATACCTACTATGTGCCAGGGACTGTTTTAACCATGGTCAGAGCAATGAACCAAACATTTCAGTAATTTTATACCAGAAATCAATATGGCAAAAGAGTGAATGTTTGGTTAATTTAAATAAAAGAACAGCAACAAGCAATAGCTGTGGACCTTACTCAGTGGCCCACCTAAACTCAGATCTAATAGAACAAAAATTGCCAGAAATGTAAATCTGCTTGAGGTGCCATTCAAAGAAATTCAGCAAATACATACTACATAAAAAGATCTTTCCTAGCTTGCTGGAATGAGAGATTATTTTGGAAGCATTTGATTTGATTCAATTGGGATTTGTTGGATATATTTATAAGTTGCCAAAGGAGATAAAAAGGTTGAAAAGCACAGGATTCCTGGCGTCATGGTGTCAACAATGCTGAGTACTTGTAACTATGATGCCAGGGAAGTAAAAGTGCCATAACTTGATATTAATGAAACACTAGGGGCATTATAGAAGCTAATATTTCTTTCATTTGTGGGAATTGTGTCTTCATGAAGTAGGTAGCATTTTGAGCTAGTTCTTAAAGATTGCTCACATTTTCATTTGGGAGGGTGCCAGTAGGCTAGAAGAAGGACATACTAGCTTAATATGCTCTGTACTATCAGCTTTGATGGTAGGTGCCTATTTCCTCTTTGTTTCTGATTGAAGCTGGTGTGGGCATTAATGATTTCAGTTCAATGATTTCAGTTTTCTACTCGAATTCCTTGTTTAAATGACCTATTTACATTTCTAGTATGGGTGACATCTATGCTAGAGATGTCCTCTAGTTGAAAATGAACAAACAGCAGCTAGGTATTTCTTATCTCTAATGGATGATCTGAAAATCCTTTTGCCTTAGAATTTTTTGTACATGAGTTTAACAAAAAATAAAAGGAATAAAAGTGACAAACACATGTCCAAGTGCGTTGTACAAACATGATATTCTTATTTTGAGGTGACTCTAAACATAGGATATACAGTTGGAATGTGATCTATATAGAATTGTTTGTGACATTTCTCTTATTCAGTTTCCTGTTTGATAAATGGACTTGTCTTTGGAGTGGAGAAACACCTGAAATTTATCATCTTTCAATGTCTTAATGTCTGCTACACTGAGATTTTTAAGGTATTCTTTTCATCCAGATACTCCTCGGTAGAAAAGGCTAACATGAGTCTGAACAGCTGACTGCCGTCAGGTCTTCTCTTTTGGTGCTCTGGGTTCTCAGAATATTATCTCTACTGTATCATGAACATCTTTCTCTTCTCCCTCTAACAAATATTCATTCATTCCTTTGACAAATTAACATTTAAGTAACCGTTATATACCAGCCACTAGTCTATGGACTTGGGATACATTTATAAAGAAAAGAAACAAAATTCATGCTCTTTTGGAATTTATAGTCTAGCTATCAGTAATAAATGCAATAAGTAAGGAACTTATAGAACATTAAAAGGTGATAGGTGCTATACAAAAATCGAGTAGGGCAATGAAGGCAGGGTGAGAGTGGGAATTACAGCTGTAAAGAGATGCTCATTAAGGAGTGTGTTAACTTTTGGTCCTCTTGGTGTAAGAGCCTTCTAAGCAGAGGGAGCCACCTGTGTTCAGGTGCTTTAGTGGGAGCTTTTCCAGGATGTTCTAGGAACAGCCTGTAGGTTAACATGATTGGCATACAGTCAACAAAGGGAAGAATAGTTGGGAAGGTAACAAGGACAGATTGCATGAGAAATTGAAGGAGTTTCTAAGGACTTTGACTTTTATCCACTGGAGGCTCTTCAGCAGGCAAGTCACCTTTTCCTTTCCTTTGTGGTATTGCTGTCATGTTTTACCTCTGCAAATGCTGTAACAGTACTTTGTTGTTTTTTCTTTAAATACCAACTGACTTTTTTGGGGGGTAACTTTTGGTTTAATGTTTGCATGATATAACTTTTTCCATTCTTTTACTTTCAATGTACATATGGTGATATATTTGAAGTGAGTTTCTTACAGATAGTATATTAATAGTTCATTTTTTTTGTCTTTTAATTGGTATATTTAGATTATTTACATTTAAGAAAATTATTGATAGGGCTTAAATTTGTATTTTTATTAATTTTTGTTTGCTTCCTCTATTTCTCATTCCTCTGTTTCCCTCTCTCTCTCTCTTTTCTCCTCTCTCTCTTTAAGCCTTCTCTGGGGTACTTGAAGATTATTTGGAATGCCATCTTACTTTATTTATAGTAGATTTGTTTTTGTATATCACTTTGTATAGTTTTCTTAGTGGTTGCTTGGAAGTAATTTTTTAAATTTTGATATCATTTCAAACTTAAAAATAGTTGCAAGAGTAGTACAAGGAACTTTCTTGCCCTTTTTACTCAGATTCACCAATATTTTACGTTTTCCCCCACTTGCTTTATCATTCTCTCTGATTCTGTGGTGTGTGTGCATGTGTGTGCATCTTTGAACCACTTGAGAGTAAGTTGCAGATATTTCACTTCTTTAACTTGAAATACTTCAGTATTTATTTCCCAAGAGTAAGGACGTTCATTTATAGAACAATTATCAAAATCAAGAAATATAGGCCAGGTGTGGTGGCTCACACCTCTAATCCCAGCACTTTAGGAGACCAAGGTGGGCAGATCACTTGAGGTCAGATGTTCCAGACCAGCCTGGCCAACATGGTGAAACCCTGTATCTACTAAAAATACCAAAATTAGCCCGGCGTGGTGGCATGTGCCTGTAGTCCCAGCTACTCAGGAGGCTAAGTCATGAGAATCAATTGAACCTGGGAGAGATGGAGGCTGCATGGAGCCAAGATTGCACCAGTGCCCTACAGCCTGGGTGACAGAATGAGACTCTGTCTCAAAACAAAACAAAACCCCAGAAAAACAAAAACAAAAAAATCAACCAAATGACAAAAAACAAAAAATCAAGAAATATGACATGTACTCATTCATAAATCTGTTCCACAGTCCATATTCCAATTTTGTCAATTACTCCAATAATGTTTTATAAAATTATTTGCCAGTCAGTCTCTTTAGCCTTCTTTAATCTGGAGCAATTTTTCATTTTTTCTGATGTTTTACTCCTTACTTTTTTGGAGAGTAAAGGTAGTTATTTTCTAGAATCTTCTTCAGTTTGGGTTGGCCTCCCTCCCTCTTTCTCTCTCCCTCCCTTTCTTCCTCTCACTACATTGCTCTGTTGCCCAGACTGGCCATGAACCCCTGGACTCAAGTGATTCTCTTATCTCAGGCTGCCCAGTAGCTAGGACTACAGGAGCATGCCACCGTGCCTGGCTTTCTGATATTTCTTAAGGAGATATTTACAATATTTATTTGTAATAGAAGAAATTTGGAAATAATTTAAATCTGACATTTAAAAAGTTTGGTTAAATACATTAAGATATACATATATTATGAGGTATGCAGCCATCAAAATCATGGTATAGCTATTTAAATATTAACATAAAAAGTTCTAAATACATTAAGAGCAAGAGGCAATGTACAAAACTGTCTGTATAAATGATATAATAAATGTAAGTAAACATACGGTTATTTATATGTGCATATTTGCATAGAAAATAGTTTGGAAGGAACTACATCATGTTATTAACAGTAGTTATTTTTGGATAGCATTGCTATCTAAATGATGACCTAGAGATTTTTTCTCCCATTTTTCTTTTTAAATTATATTTACACTTTTTCTATAATAAAGATTATCCAGGAAGTTTTAAAAAGGAAGAAATTATTTCTTATAACCGCATAGTTCATTAAAGTTGTTGTATAGACTGCCATTGTATACAACATAGATGACACAAACAAATGGTAACACATCTTATGCTTATGGATAGGAAGAATCAATATTGTGAAAATGACCATACTGCCAAAGCAATGTATAGAGTCAATGCAATTCCCATCAAAATACCATCATTTTTCATAGAAAAAACAATCCTAAAATTCATATGGAACCAAAAAAAGAGCCCAAATAGCCAAAGCAATTCTAAACAAAAAGAACAAATCTGGAGGCATTGTGTTACCAGACTTCAAATTATACTACAAGGCTATAGTTACTGAAACAACATGGTACTGGTATAGAAATAGGCACTTAGACCAATGGAAGAGAAGAGAGAACCCAGAAATAAAGCCAAATACTTAAACAGTCAATGGATCTTCAACAAAACATACAAAAACATAAATTGGGAAAAGGACACCATATTCAATAAATGGCACTGGAAAAACTGGCCAGCCACAGGTAGAAGAATAAAACTGGATTGCCATCTCTCATTGTATACAAAAACCAATTCAAGATGGATCAAAGACTTAAATCTTAGCTGTGAAACCATAAAAATTCTAGAAGATAACACTGGAAAAACTCTTCTGGACATTAGCCTAGGCAAAGAATGCATGACCAAGATCCCAAAAGCAAAAAAAAAAGTAACAAAAATAAAAAATAAATAGGACCAAATTAAACTAAAAATCTGCACAGCAAAAGAAATAATTGGCAGAGTAAACAGACAACCACAGAATGGGAGAAAACAGTTGAAAACTATGTATCTAACAAAGGATTATTATCTAGAATTTATAAGGAACTCAATCAGAAAAAAATTCCATCAAAAATTGGGTGAAGGATGTGAATAAACATTTTTCAAGAGAAATTTCATATGCAAATGACCAACAAACTTATGAAAAAATGCTCAACATTACTAATCATCAGAGAAATGCAAATCAAAACCACAATGAGATATCACCTTACTCCTGCAAGATTGGCCATAATTAAAAAGTCAAAAACGTATAAATGTTGGCATGAATGTGGTGAAAAGGAAACACTTTTACACCGCTAGTGGGAATGTAAATTAGTACAACCTCTATGGAAAACAATATGGAGATTTCCTAAAGAACTAAAAGTAGATCTTCCATTGACTCCAGCAATCTCACTGCTGGATATCTATCCAAAGGAAAAGAAGTAATTTTATGAAAAAGACACAGGCACACACATGTTTATAGCAGCACAGTTCACAATTGCAAATACAATAGAATGAACCTAAGTGCCCATTGACCCATGAGTGGATAAAGAAAATGTGATATGCATAACCAAGGAATACTACTGAGATGTGAAAAAGTGTGAAATGTCTTTTGCAGCAAGTTGCATGATGCTGGAGGCCATTATTCTAAATGAAGTAATTCGGGAATGGATAACCAAATACTATATGTTCTCATTTATAAGTGGCAGCTAAGCTATGAGGATTCAAAGATATGTACAGTGATGTAATGGACTTTGAGGATTTGGGAGGAAGGGTGGGAGGAAGGCAAGGGATAGAGGACTACATATTGGGTATAGTGTACACTGCTCAGGTAGTAGGTACAGTAAAATCTCAGAATTCACCAATATAGAATTCATTCATGTAGCCAAAAACCACTTGTAGCCCAAACCAAAAGCTATTGAAGTTAAAATAATAAAAGAGAAACTACTGTAAGCCCACAATACACAGAACCAGGGAATCACTGAATTACTGTAATAATGTTCAGCTAATCTTTTTTTTTTTTAATAGCAACTTAAAAATATGTCCCCAAAGCAATCTAAACAGTTTAGGCATCATTGTAAACCACTTTGTGAAACAATATATAACACAAAATTTACTTTTATAAAGGCTGTTGGAAAATTAAATCTTCAGTGTATTAAAGATTTTCATATTCTTTCTTATAAATTTAATTCTGAAGAAAGAAATATAATCAGGTAAAACAACTAGGTCTGTTTATGAAAACATGGCAGACTTACCTCCATCATAGAGCTGTCTCATGCTGATTGCCTTTTAATTACTTAGACCATTACTGAATATCCTAATCCTAGGATAATAATGTTGACAGTCTCAGTGGTGTATGTAGAAGGTTCATGCTCAGCATACAAATTTGGGGCATGAGTCAGGCTTGGTTCAAACACGTTTAGTTTTTTTTTTTACATGTATTTTCTTTTGAAAAGTAATCCTTCATAATATATCAATATCATGAGATAATTATCAATGGAATTAAACAGCTCAAATTGATATCGTTAATTGCACCCAACATAGAACTGGATAGGAAGCAATTAAATGGCAATATCAGTGAAATACTTCCAGTAAATTGAGAATGGGGTTACAAAAGAATTATCCTGGTATCTTGGAGGCACGTAATGAGGAATCCAAAGGAGCATATTGATTCTTTTTTTTCAATTGCCACAACGGATGATTACTGTGTTAGAAAGAGCATAGTTGCCTATGAAGAAAGGCTATTGACAGTCAGTTTAGGATGGAGACCTTGGGAGCTGCAGTATCACACAGTCTTATCCTGCATTGCACAGTTAATTTTGAAGGGAAGTTAAGTCTTCCATTAACATCAAATAATTGCAGAAATAACTGCTAAGAATTAGCAATACATTCCATGAATTGAGAAGTAAATATCCTAGCATAGAACAAATGGAACAAAGTTCAGAGCGGGACATAGCAAGGAAGACAGGAACTGTGAGTCAAATTGGTTAAAAAGATTAAAGTAACGTTGCTTGTAATACCAAGGAACAAAGGAAGAGATAGTCAAACTAGTTAGATTATTATCAATTTACTACTGAGTAAAATATAGAAAGTGGAATCAGAATGTCCTAGAACAATGAATTGGAGCAAGGAGCCAAAGGGAGGATGGATTAAAAATACATGTACTCTATGAACCTGCAATTTCACATCTAGGTATTTATCCAAGAGAAATAAAAAGCTATGTCCAAAAAGATTTTCACATAAATATTCATGTCAGCTTTATCTGTAATACTCTCAAATTAAGCTGGGAAGGAGCACACAGGAACTTTCTGGGGTAATGGAAAATTTCTGTATCTTGATTGGGTTAGTGATTACATGGTTGTATACATTTGCCAAAATTCATTGAACTTTACATTTAAACTCCGTGCATTTAATTGTAAATTATTCCTCAGTAAAACCAATTTTAAAAAGAGATGGAAGAGACTGGGGAGGTGGGGCGCATACCTTCAAATTGTGGCACAGAACCAGTAGAAAAATCTTGCCTTCCAAGATAGCAAGTGAACCGCAACATCTCCAGGTTCAAAGAGGCTCTGTGTTCTTGAGCCAATAACCTAAACTTCTTTATAGTTTGTATATATAGCTATGTACAAGTGGACCATGTATAATAAATAGAGTCTCAGACTACAACTTAACTATTCAAAATACCCTTATTTATTTGGATACAAAGTTATAAAAACTTGGACCTGTAGAACAAATAACTATCTTTTAAAATCTGAAACACTTAAGAGAGATTTGCTCTCCTCATGCTATACAATTTCCTAATATTTTAGTGGGTGTGATAGGCAGAATAATGGCCCCTAAAATATCAGATCCTTCTGTCTAGAAGCTGTAAATGTTACTTTATAAGGAAAAAGAATCGGCTGGGCATGGTGGCTCACGCCTGTAATCCCAGCACTTTGGGAGGCCGAGGCAGGCAGATCACCTGAGGTCAGGAGTTCGAGACCAGCCTGGCCAACATGGTGAAACCCCGTCTCTACTAAAAATACAAAAATTAGCTGGGTGTGGTTGTGTGTGCCTGTAATCTCAGCTACTCAGGAGGCTGAGGCAGGAGAATTGCTTGAACCTGAGAGGCGGAGGTTGCAGTGAGCCAAGAACACGCCATTGCACTCCAGCATGAGCAGCTGAGTGAGACTCCATCTTAAAATAAAAAGAAAAGAAAAAGGTCTTTGCATATGTGACTAAGGATTTTCAGAAGAATAGATGGATATATTATCCTGGATTATTCAGGTCGGTTCCAAATGCTTTCACAAGTGTTCTCATAAGAGAGGAAAAGGAGATTAGAGGGAGCTACAGAAGAGGAGGAAGCAATGTGGCCATCCAGGCAGAGATTATGGTGATGTAAAGGAAGGGAAAAAGGAATGAAGAAGAGCTATGCTTTATTTTTCATTACTTAAATAAATATCTATTTATACACCGGTCATGTCTGCCAGATGGAAATTTTATTTTTAGTTTCTATGAGTTGTTCAATTCCACGGGGTTGTGCTGCAGTTTGAGAGGTCTTGGATTGTGCTGGGGTACTGGTGAGAATCCTGTCTGTTCCTTGGTCATTGGACCACCCAGGCCAGTGCTGAAAGCCCTTGTCTCTGTTCACGTAGCCTCCCTAACCAGAAGACCACTGCTTAATTGCTATGTTGGGAACCTCATGGTTCTCTGCTGCTTCTGGCTCCCACTTTAGAGGTTAGCTCCATGCAGACCCCCTTCACTCTTTTGGTCTACAATCCAGGGGAGTATCATTCTGGCATTGGTGGGGGCAGCATGGGGAAGTCCCACAACCTTCTGCCTGCTATCCTCCAATATTTAATTTATGCCCCAACCTTTTTCCCCTTCAACTTTTAAGTTCCAGAGTACATGTGCAGGATGTGCAGGTTTATTACATAGGTAAATATGTGCCATGGTTGTTTGCTGCACAGATCAACTCATCACTTAGAATACCTAAGCATTCATTAGCTATTATTCCTGATGCTCTTCCTCCCTGTGAGCCTGCTCCACCTACCGTGATAGGCCCCAGTGTGTGCCATTCCCCACCACGTGTATATATGTTCTTATTGTTCAACTCCTTTTTAAAGTCCTCTCTAAATGCTTGAAATTTTGGAGCACAAAAGCCAGAGTGAATCACACACTGTTTACCCTTTCTGTCACTGCTAGCTTCATAAAACTCTGGGGGTGAATAACTCTCCAGTAATTATTGTAGATGAGTACCTGGGCCTGGTGGACCCTGCTTTAGGACAGAGTGAAAATTCTGATGTTCAGAGTGGATACATCCTGTGGAATGACTTCCTTCAAGAATTCTATTTTTTTTTCTGTCTCAAAATATGTGTAAACACATTCAATTCTAGTTATAATTATTAACTGACCCAAACAGTTACTAATCTTCTGTTAAATATCTATTTATCTGTTAAATCTGTTAAACTGCTGTTAAAAACACCCCACAAACACTTATGGAAGTTTGAATATGGACTGTGTATTTGACAATATTACGGAAGTTTTGTTCATTTTGTTAGATATGACAGTGGTATCATGGTTTGTAGGAGAATATCCTTATTTTTAAAAGGTGTGTGCTGAAATGTTTAGTTGGTTACATGGTGTGAAGTCTGAAACTTGCTTTCAAATGAATCAGTAAAATTGTGTGTGTATTTGTGTTGTGTGGTATGCATAGTGTGTGTGTATGTGTGTTGCATGCTATGCATGGGGTGTGTATGTGTGCATCATGTGGTATGTATGGTTTGTGTGTGTGTCCCATGCCCCTTCTTCTCTCTGCTTTTCTACCTTAAACACAGAGCAGACTCCTATAAAGATACGGAGAGGAAGAGGAAGACAGGTAAATCACGTGAAAAAATATGAAAAAAATTGTTAAATTTAAGTAAAGGGTTATAGATGACCACTGTGATATTGTAATATTGATTCAACTTCTCTAAAAAAGCCTGAACTTCTCTCAAAGCCTTATTTTCTTATTCTGTAAACTAATAATAATGAGAAAAAAGGATTATCAAAATTTATGGTGTTTTTATGAGATAAAGCAAGCTGATAATATATGTAAAGCACTAGCATGTGTTACAAAATGCTTAACATTCATCACATTAGCTATTTCATTATCATTATTGTTAAGCCCTCAGACCCCTTGTGGGTGATGAGACTTTAGGGAATGATCTGGGTTGCTCTGGGGCCACTAAGCTCTGAAACAGGAAATTTCAAAGTCTCAAGTTTTGAGAAATTTTTGAAAGCTTTGATTGCGTAGAGGCAATCAAATAAAGCAGCTGCTCTGCTTTATTTGAAATCAGAGCAGCTGTGGATCTCCTAAAGACTTTCCAGATTTATGGAAATACTGGGTTAGTAAGAAGGTGGAAAAATGAAAGTTCTGGGATCCTTCTGTGGCTTGTTCCTCTTGGGACACATGCTAGGAATCTTTTTTTGGAGAGACCTCAGGCTATAAGGAGCCAATGCTGTGGATTCTGTGCCTCCCTTTAACAAAGATCATTTTTTTCAGTTGTGAGTTTGACATACATAACAAGTAGGAAAAGGAATAGTTTTTCTTCCTGTTATTGACTACTTAGTCTGGGTATTATTCATTCATTTATTTTATCATTTATCCATCCCTATAATATTTATTGAGCACCTGTTATGTGAAGACATGTCTAGATATTTTTAAAATCTTGCTTCATCTGCCTGAGGCTTTTACTCCCTCAACATACAGTAAGAGATGCCTGGAGAGAAATGAAATGCAAGTGTATTTTAATTCCTTAGAAGTACTGAAGTGACCTATGGGGTATTATGCTGATTAC
The DNA here is from genome assembly GCA_004027715.1 of Plecturocebus donacophilus. Lineage (NCBI taxonomy): Eukaryota > Metazoa > Chordata > Mammalia > Primates > Pitheciidae > Plecturocebus > Plecturocebus donacophilus. Next base: position 17,248 of record PVKP010008022.1, on the reverse strand, counting down.
CTGGGTGACAAAATTGTCTGTACACCCGCAACACACAATTTACCCATATAATAAACCTGTGCACGTATCCCTTGAATCTAAAATAAAAGTTGGAAAGAAGAAAAGAAAATCAACATTGAATTTCCACTCTCCTAACTTCAATCAATGTCTGGATCTGTTACCACAAAAATGATACTATATCTGAAAGATCAACATTTTTCTTATTTCAGTCAATTTAATGTAGATCAAAATTCCAGTGCCAATGAAATGATGTGAATTATTCCTTACAGTAGAGACTCTCAAACCTGGATGCTCATTAGAATCAGTGAAAGATTTCAAAGTAAATATTTCTCATTTTTTAAAAAAAGCCTTCAGAATCTAATGAACCAGAATCTCTGAAGTCTCAAGACTCTATTAACAGTTTTCAGCTGATTTCTGATAAAAATGGTACATAGATTGGGATCTAATAAATACTTCCTCAGAATACGCTGTAATGGGATGTGTATTATGACACACATTTTGAATTGGAAATGGAAAAGTTTTGTTTATCTGTGCCAACCTGAAAACTTAATCCTGAAATAAAGAGATCAACTTAAAAAATAAATACTGGAATAAATTTAAGAACCTTCCCACCCGCAAATGAGTAGACCCTTAGTTTTATGCTTATCAACACAAGCACCCAAGCAGGTCATCCTGATCTGGTGAGTAGGCTCTAGAAACCCAACAGCCATCTCTTAAAATTATATTAAATATTTTGCTAAGGGAGCCTTTTCATCTCATTTCTTTGCAGTATAGGGCTATCCTGTGTGTACTATATTGGAGCCTTATACAGAAAGCAGGTGTTGTAATATGGTTTTCTTGTGCCAACTCTCTTGTTGATAAGACACGACACTCTGGGGTGTTTTTCTCAGACTTGGATCATGCAATTCATTGTTCTCGCACTTCAAATCGTTTTGAGGACCTAGAGACTCGCAGGACTTTTGGAGGGTATCTGATGTTTTTAGTTACAATTTATTTTTAAGTAAATATTTGAAAACACTTCTAAAAGGTTCCAAATATTAAGGATGAGCCTATACTGAAAATGTAAATAAAGCAAGTTTTCCACTGAGAGGATATTCGAATATGTTAAACTGTTTCCTTTGTGTGCATTAGAGACAAAGAGATTCATCAGAAAGAAAATTCTTGATATTTGAATGGTATGATTAAATATATCTTGGAATTTAAAGAGTCTGTATGCCAAAACGAACACTATTTTGGATTTCAAGCATGGTGAACTGAAATAAATTCTGCCCTCCTTCCTTTTTCCTACCCCAGTGACCAATAATTCTAACTACTTAAGTAGCATGATACCCAGCAGGTAATACATGATTAATAAGTACATACTGAATATAATAAAGACCAACCTAAGATGAAAATTAAAGAAAGACTTAACCAATTACCTGAGAAATCAGATGCTATTTTGGTGAAATTTTTGTTTTATATTGGTAGTGAAATGGCCAAAATTTAATGAAAAGATGAGGGGAATATATCCTGAAAAAGAAGGAGAAAGAAGGTTAAAAAAAGAAAAAAAAAAACAAGGTAGAAAACCAAGAGTACTTCAAGTTTAGTTTTTATTATAGTTTTTTCATTATTTCTGCTGTATGTTATTTAGTCTAACATGGCACAAGGCTGGATAGTACAATTACAATGGTTTAAAAAGACATCTGTGATTCTTTGACACTCCTCCCTAGTGATTTTTTTCTTCAATTTTTATTTTAACTTCAGGGGTACATGTACAGAATGTGCAGGTTTGTTACACAGGTAAACAAGTGCCATGATGGTTTGCTGCACAGATCATCCTATCACCTAGGTATTGGCCTGCATCCATTAGCTATTTTTCCTGATGCTCTCCCTCCCCTTCCCGCTCTGAAAGAACCCAGTGCGTGTTGTTCTCCCCTCATGTTCCTGTGTTCTCATCATTGAGCTCCCACATATGAATGAGAACATGCAGTATTTGCTTTTCTGTTTCTGCATTAGTTTGCTGGGGATAATGGCTTCCAACTCCATCCATGTTCCTACAAAGGACATAATCTCATTTCCTTTTATGGCTACATAGTATTCCGTGATGTATATGTACCACGTTTTCTTTATCCTGTGTATCAATGATGGACATTTAGTTGTTTCCATGTCTTTGTTATTGTGAATATTGCTGCGATTAACATATGCATGCATGTATCTTTATAATAGAATAATTTCTATTTTGGGGGGTATATACCCAGCAATGGGATTGCTGGGTTGAATAGTATTTCTGCCTCTAGGTCTTTGAGGAATTGCCACACTGTCTTCCACAATAGTATAACTAATTTACACTCCCACCTATGGTGTAAAAGCATTCCTTTTTCTCCACAACCTTACCAGCATCTGTTGTTTTTTGACTTTTTAATAATAGCCATTCTGTCATAAAAGGGCATCTCTTTGTGGTTTACATTTACATTTCTCTAATGATCAGCGATGTTGAGCTTTTTTTCATATGTTTGTTTGTCGCATGTGTGTCTTATTTTGAGAAGTGTCTATTAATGTCCTTTGCCCACCTTTTAATGGGGTTGTTTTTTTCTTGTTAATTTAAGTTCCTTGTAGACTCTAGATATTAGACCTTTGTCAGATGGATAGATTTCAAAAATGTTCTCTCATTCTGTAGGTTGTCTGTTCACTTTAATGATAATTTCTTTTGCTGTGCAGAAACTCTTTAGTTTAATAGATCCCATTTGTCACTTTTGCTTTTGTTACAATTGCTTTTGGCAGTTTTGTCATGAAATCTTTGCTCATGCCTACGTCCCGAATGGTATGGCCTAGATTTTCTTCTAGGATTTATAAATTTTGGAGTTTACATTTAAGTCTTTAATACATTTTGAGTTGATTTTTTTTTTTAACAGTCTTACTCTGTTGCCAAGGTCGGAGTGCAATGGTGTGATCTTGGCTCACTGCAATTTCTGCCTCCCAGGTTCAAGTGATTCTCCTGCCTCGGCCTCCCAAGTATCTGGGACTATAGGTGCATGCCACCATGCCTGGCTAATTTTTGTATTTTTAGTAGAGATGGGGTTTCACCATATTGGCCAGGCTGGTCTCAAACTCCTGACCTCAGGTAATCCTCCTGCCTTGACCTCCCAAAGTGTGGGGATTATAGGTGTGAGCCACTGCTCCTGGCCCTTGAGCTGATTTTTGTATATGGTGTCAGGAAGTGGTCCAGTGTCAATTTTCTGTATATGACTAGCCAGCTCTCCCCCAGGTTTTCCTAGGATCAGTTGGTTGCAGGTGTGTGGTCTTATTTCTGAGTTCTCTATTCTGTTCCATTGATCTATGCATCTGTTGTTGTACCAGTACCATGCTGTTTTGGTTACTGTAGCCTTGTAGTATAGTTTGAAGTTGGGTAGCATGATGCCTCCAGCTTCTTTTTGCTTAGAATTGTCTTGGCTCTTCAGGCTCATTTTTGGTTCCATATGATTTTTAAAATAGTTCTAACTCTGTAAAGAATGTCAATGGTAGTTTACTGAGAATGGCATTAAATCTATAAATTACTATGGGCAGTATGGCCATTCTGACAATATTGATTCCTCCTGTTGAAGAAGGAGAACATAAATATAAGTGTGGAATGTTTCTCCGTTTTTGTGTCCTCTCTGACGTCTTTGAGCAGTAGTTTGTAGTTCTTTTTGAAGAAGTCCTTTACTTCCCTTGTTGGCTGTATTCCTAGGTTATTATTCTTTTTTTGTAGCAATTGTGAACGGGAGTTCATTCATGATTTGGTTCTCTGCTTGCCTGTTGTTGGTGTATGGGAATGCTAGCCATATTTGTGCCTTTATTTTGTGTCCTGAGAATTTGCTGAAGTAGCTTATTAGCTTAAGAAGCTTTTGGGCTGAGATGATGGGGTTTTCTAGATATAGGATCATGGCATATACAAACAGATAATTTGACTTCCTTGCTTCTTATTTGAATACTGTTTATTTTTTTTTATTGCCTGATTGCCCTGGCCAGAACTTACAATACTATGTTGAACAGGAGTGGTAAGAGGGCATCCTTATCTTGTGCCAGTTTTCAAGGAGAATGCTTTCAGCTTTTCAGTATGATATTGGCTGTGGGTTTGCCATATATGACTCCTCTTATTATTTTGAGGTGTCTTTCTTCAATATCTAGTTTATTGAGAGTTGTTAAACTGAAGGATGCTGAATTTTATTGAAGGCTTTTTCTGCATCTATTAAGATAATCATGTGGTTTTTGTCTTTAGTTCTGTTTATGTAATGAATCATATTTATTGATTTGCATATATTGAACTAATCTTGCATCCTGGGGATGAAGCCAACTTGATTGTGGTGGATAAGCTTTTTGATGTGCTGCTGATTCAATTTGCTGGTATTTTGTTGAGAATTTTTGCATTGATGTTCATCAGGGATATTGGCCTCTAGTTTTTCTTTTTTGTTGTATCTCTGCCAGGTTTGAGTATCAAGATGATGCTGGCCTCATAGAATGAGTTAGGGAGGAAGTCCTCCTTTTCAATTGTTTGGAATAGTTTCAGTAAAAATGGTTTCAACTCTTCTTTGTCCCTCTGGCAGAATTCAGCCATGAATACAGCTGGTCCTGGGTTTTTCTTTTTGTTGTTGTTGTTGTTGGTAGGCTATTTATTACTGCCCCAATTTCAGAACTATTTCTTGGCTATTCAGGCATTGAATTTCTTCCTGGTTCAGTCTTGGGAGAGGAATTTGTGTCCAGGAATTTATCCACTTCTTCTAGATTTTCTGGTTTATGTGCATAGAGGTGTTTATAGTGTTCTCTGATGATTGTTTGTATTTCCTTGGGGTCAGTGGTGATATCCCCTTTTCATTTCTGATTGCGTTTATTTGATTCTTGTCTCTTTTCTTCTTTATTAGTCTAGCTAGTGGTCTATCTATTAATTTTTTCAAAAAACCAGCTCCTAGATTTGTTGATTTTTTTTGAAGGATTTTTTTTTGTGTCTCTGTCTCTTCAGTTAACCTCTGATCTTGGTTATTTCTTGTCTTCCGCTAGCTTTGAGGTTGGTTTGCACTTAGTTCTCTAATTCTTTTAGTTGAAATGTTAAGTTGTGAACTTGAGATCTTTCTAGCTTTCTGATGTGGCCATTTAGTGCTATAAATTTTTCTTTTAGCACTGCTTTAGTTGCATCCCAGAGATTCTAGTGTGTTATCTCTGTGTTCTCATTAGTTTCAAAGAATATCTTGATTTCTTCCTTAATTTCATTATTTACCCAAGAGTCATTAAGGAGCAGGTTGTTCAATTTCCATGTAGTTATGTGGTTTTAAGTGAATTTCTTAATCTTGAGTTCTAATTTGACTGTGTTGTAGTCTAAGAGACTGTTATGATTTCAGTTCTTTTGCATTTGCTGAAGCAATTATGTGATCAATTATGTGATCAATTTTAGAGTAAGTGCTATGTGGCAATGAGAAGAATGTATATTCTATGGCTTTTGGGTGGAGAGTTCTGTAGATATCTATAGGTAAACTTGATCCAGAGCTGAGTTCAGGTCCTGAATATCTTTGTTAATTTTCTGTCTTGATGATCTAATATTGCCAGTGGGGTGTTAAAGTCTCCCATTATTATTGTATGGGAGTCTAAGTCTTTTTGTAGGTCTATAAGAACTTGCTTTATAAATCTGGCTGCTCCTGTATTGAGTGCATATATATTTAGGAGAGTTAGCTCTTCTTGTTGAATTGAACCCTTTACCATTATGTAATACCCTTCTTTTTCTTTTCTGATCTTTGTTAGTTTAAAGTCTGTTTTGTCAGAAACTAGGATTGCAAGCCCTGCTTTTTTCTGTTTTCCATTTGCTTGGTAAGTTTTCCTTCATCCCTTTATTTTAAGCCTGTGTGTGTCCTTGCATATGAGATGGGTCTCTCAGAGACAGCATACCAATAGGTCTTAGCTCTTTATCCAGCTTGCCATTCTGTGTCTTTTAATTGGGGCATTTAGCCAATTTACATTTAAGGTTAATATTGATATGTGTGAATTTGATCCTGTCACGATGATGTTAGCTGGTTATTTCGTGGACTTGTTCATGTGGTTGCTTCACAGTGCCACTAGTCTGTGTGCTTTGGTGTATTTTTGTAGTGGCTGGTAATGTTTAGTGCTTCCTTCAGGAGCTCTTGCAAGGCGGGCCTGGTGGTGACAAATTCCCTAAGCATTTGCTTGTCTGGAAAGGATCTTATTTCTTCTTTGCTTATGAAGCTTAGTTTTGTCAGATATGAAATTCTGGGTTGGAAGTTCTTTTCTTTAAGAATGTTGAATAATTGGCCGCCAATCTCTTCTGGCTTGTAGGGTTTCCACTGAGAGGTCTGCTGTTAGTCTGATGGGTTTCCCTTTGTAGGTAACCTGGCCTTTCTCTCTGGCTGCCATTAACAATTTTTCCTTCATTTCAACTTTGGAGAATCTGATGATTATGTGTCTTGGTTGATCTTCTCATGGAATATCTTACTGGGGTTCTCTGGATTTCCTGAATTTGAATGTTGGCCTGTGTTGCTAGGTTGGGGAAGTTCTTCTGGATGATATCCTGAAGTATGTTTTCCACCTTGGTTCCATTCTCCATGTCTCTTTCAGGTACCCCAATCAGTTTTAGGTTCAATCTCTTTACATGGTCCCATGATTCTCACAGGTTTTATTCATTCCTTTTCATTTGTTTTTTTCTCTATTCTTGTCTGCCTGTCTTATTTCAGAAAGATAGTCTTAAAGCTCTGAGATTCTTTCCTCTGCTTGATCTATTCTGCTATTGATAGTTGTGATTTATTGTGAAGTTCTCATGTCGTGTTTTTCAGCTCCATCAGATTTGTTATGTTTCTCTCTAAACTGGCTATTCTGACTATCAGCTCCTGTATTGTTTTATGATGATTATTAGCTTCTTTGTATTGGGTTACAACATGCTCCTTTAGCTTAGTGCTGTTTGTTATTACCTACCTTCTGAAGCCTACTTCTGTCAATTCAGCCATCTTAGCCTCAGTCCAGTTCTATGCCTTTGCTAGAGAAGTGTTGTGTCCATTTGGCATAGAAGAGGCGACTCTGGTCTTTGAGTTTTCAGCATTTTTGTGTTGATTCTTATCTTTGTGGGCCTATGTATCTTTGATCTTTGAAGCTGCTGACTTTTGAATGGGTTTTTTTGGGGGGAGCCTTTTTTTATGTTGTTGTTGATTCCTGTTGGTTTTCCTTTTAACAGTTAGGCCACTCTACTGTAGGGCTGCTGTGGCTTGCTGGGGGTACACTGCAGACCCTAGTTCCTTTGGTTTTTCCTGTACCTGGAGGTATCACCAGTGAAGGCTGTGAAATCATGAAGATGGCAGCCAGCTCCTTCCTCTGGAAGCTCCACCCATGGGGGTACTGACCTGTAAGAGGTGGCTTGTCCTCCTGGTTGGGAGGTCTCACCCAGTCAGGAGGAATGGGATCAGAGACCTGCTTAAAGAAGCAGTCTGGCTGCTATTTGGCAGAGCAGATGTGCTGCATTGTGGGGGACCCTTGTCTGGACCATTTATGTTCTCCAAAGCCTGCAGGCTAGAACAGCTGAGTCAGCTGAACCACAGAGATGGTGGCTGTCCCTCCCACTGGGAGCTCAGTCCCAGGGAGAGATAAGAGCTCTATCTGTAGAATCCTGGCTGGAGTGGCAGATGCCCCCACACTGATGTCTGCCCAGTGAGAAGAAATGGAAAGGGATCCCGCTTAAAGAATCAGTCTGGCCACAATCTGGCAAGGTAGCTGTGCTGTGTTGTGGGGGACCCTTCCTGGTCCAGACTGTTTGTATTCTCCAAAGTCAGCAAGCTGGAATGGTTGAATCTACTGAACTACAGACATGGTAGAAACTCAAACCTGTCTCCTGCAGATTCCAGCTTTTTACCATTAGCTGGCTGGAATTCCAAGCCAGTAGGTCTTAACTTGTGAGGTGCTGTGGAAGTGGGGCCTACAGAATGATATTGCTTGGCTCCCTGGATTCAGCCCCCTTTCTAGGGATATGTACAGATGGATTCCCACCTTTCTGGGGATCCTGGGACCAGAATATTTAAAACTCCTGGGTCTCTGTGTGTGACTGAGTGGCTGTTCTGCCAAGACACCACAGCTCTGTGTATTTGATGCAAGGTCGGGTGGCATGGGCTCATGAGAGAATCTCCTTATCTGCAGGTTGCAAAGATCTGTGGGAGAAGTGTGGTTTCCCAGGCAGGGTCACACGGTCACTCACTGCTTCTCTTGGTTGGGGGTGGGGGTTCCTTTGCCTGTATGCTATTTCCAGGTGGGCTGTCACCCACCCCCACCACCACTGCTTTTCTTAATTCTTCAAGGGTTGAATTATTTGCCTAGTTAGTCTCAATGTGAGAACCTGGATATTTCAGTTGAAAGTGCTGAATTCACTCATTCCTTTCCATTTTTCTCTGTGAGTTTTGCAGACCACAGCTACTTCTAATCTTGGATCACTTTACTTTAGTGATGTACTTGTAATTAACAGAATGGAGCAAAAGTGATGTTACTTCACTTCCAGGGTCAGTCAAGGCCATGTGGCTTCTGAGTTATCTCTCGAAATTCTCACTGGGAGAAGTCAGCCATGATGTTCGAAGTCTGACTTCTCTAAAAGTACCAAGCTGGAAAGAATACATGTAGGCAGTCAAGTGCTAGGCTAATGGTTAGCAGCAACTGCTGGCTATATGATTTTTCTCCACCTTGGACATCTAGACAGGCAAGCCTTTAGATTACTACAGCCTCAGTGGACATCTGAATGCAACTGCATGGGAGATTCTGAATGAGGGCTGCTCCACACTGCCTCCCCCAGTTCCTGACCCTCAAAACTGGGAACAAAATAAATGAATTGTAGTTTATACCTCTAAATTGTGGAATGATTTTTATACATTAAGAATGACTGGGTCAATTGTGTGGCCTCATACACTTAAAGGAAAAGTTACAAACCTGCTTGCTCTAGCACATGTACCCCAGAACTTAAAGTATATATAAAAAAAGAAACAAAGGTTTCAAGTGTCATCCTGCTATGAGAATTTCAGAGCAGGCATATCCTTTGCCAGAATGCTGTCTTCCATATCATGTATCACTCCCCCTCCCATCCTCTCCCTTGGTGAAGCTCCACAACCGTGCACCAGCCCCAAATCTTATAAGCCAGTGTAATTCAGGCTTTTCCTAGACTTTCTCATGATTCCAACAGCCTCTAGCTCTGTAAAATCTACTGCAAGAGGAACTATTGTCCAAACTAGCAGAAGAAAAGAATCTGTGTTTTGCTCAAAGCCACTGATTGGATTTTGAATTGTTTTGCTTCTCCCTAACATTCCCAGAACAAGATGCTTATTTTTCCAAGATTCTTTCCTGCTGAATAACAGAATACAAACTATGGCATAACAGACTTTTGTTGTGAACTGGCCACATGGGCTCAAAGTTCCTTTTCTCTTCTCCCTTTTTTATTTTACTTAGACTTACCTTCCTTGGATTATCATGGAGGCAAGAGAAGAATGTAGGGAGTACGATTTTTCCTAACAGAGGTGTAGACTTTTCACTTCTTGCTCCATTACTGTAAGTTATATTGTTCTGCCCCAAATTTAAAGAAAATTTAATGCATGATTTAGGGAAAATTTCATGGACCAATAACATAAAATATTCACAATTTGACAGCTATTTAAGGAGAGGCAATCCTTTCTTTCTTCCTCCGTTCCTTTTTTTCTTCTTTCCTTTCTAATTCTCTTGCTGCACGAGACAACTTATTGTCTCTGATAGTTTTCCTTCCCAACCCCTGAAACAAAATTCATTTTATTTTTTCTTATTCATCTGTTCATTCAACATTCATTGAGCACTGTATGCTTCCCACTGTTCTAGCTATGAAAATAAATATATGATTAAACAACACAAAGCCCCTGACCTAATGTAGTTTGCATAAATTAACTAGTATTAATGAACATGGAGAAGAATAAAGTGAGAAAGATAGGAGTAGGGATGGGAGTAGAAGCTATTTCTAAATTTATGTACGTCTGTCATCAGTTTTTGATAAAGTAATGTTTGAATTAGATCTGAAGGAAATTGTAGTAGACAAAATTATGCTCCCTTCTAAAAATTTGCATGTCCTAATCTTTAAATCCTGTGCATATGTTACCTTATATGCAAAAGGGACTTTTCAGGTGTAATTAAGTTAATAGTTTTGTTGTGTTTTTGTTGTTGTTTTGTTTTGAGATGGAGTCTTATTCTGTCACCCGGGCTGGAGTGCAGTGGCACCATCTTGGCTCACCACAACCTCTGCCTCCTGGGTTCAAATGATTCTCCTGACAGCCTTCTAAGTAGCTGGAATTACAGGCATCTGCCACCATGCCCAGCTAAGTTTTTTCATTTTTTAGTGGAGACGGTATTTCACCATGTTTGTGAGGCTAGTCTTGAACTCCTGACCTCAGGTAATCCACCCACCTTGGCCCCCAAAAATGCTGGGACTGCAGGTGTGAGCTACCACAGCTGGCCAAATTAATGGTTTTGAGAATGGAAGATTATTCTGGATTATCCCAAGAAGATAGTCCCAATGTAATCACAAGGCTCCTTATAAAAGGGAGGCAGAAGGGTGAGAGTCAGAGAACGAGACTTGACATCGAGAGCAGAGTCAGAGTGATTTGAAGATGCAGTGCTGCTGTGTTTGACAAGGGAGGAAGGGTCCATGAACCAAAGAATGCAGATAGCCTCCAGAAGCTGAAAAAGGCTTGGAGACATTCTCCCCTAGACCCTCCGGAGGAACACAGTCCTGCTGTCACCTTGATTTTAGGACTTCTGGTGTCTGGAATGGCAAGATAATAAATTGACGTTGTTTTAAGCTACTACATTCGTGGTAATGTATTACAGCAACAATAGGAAACTAATACAGAAATGTGGAAGTAAGATGTGCAGGTAACTGGGGAAAAAGAAAACCCGGAGGAAAGCGCAGTAAGGGCAAAGGCCTTGTTTGAGGTGGGAGCATGTAGGAAGGGTTGGAAAGAGAAAAGGAGTCCATGTGGCCATGAGTCATATGAGTTGGGGTAGGAGGTATTGTACAGGTAGCAGGAGATAAAGGCTAGAGAGCTGGAGGATATATGGAGTTAGGCCTTTTCTCTCGGTGAGCTAGGAACTCCCTAAAATAGAAAGCATTCGTTACAACTGTACTTTGGGAGGCTAAGGCTGGAGGAGTGCTTGAACCCAGGAATTCAAGACCAGCTTGGGCAATGTGGTAAAGCCCTGTCTCTACAAAAAATTAAAAAATTAGCTGCGCATGGTGAGCAGTCCAAGCTACTCAGGAGCCTGAGGTAGGAGGATCACCTGAGTCCAGGAAGGTGGAGGCTGCAGTGAGTCATGATTGTACCACTGAACTCCAGCCTGTGTGACACAGTGAGACCCTGCCTCAAAAAAAAAAAAAAAAGAAAAATTCATTACAACTGAAAATGTATTACCCCATTTATTTGTATTTTTCCTTAATGTGTCAAAGTTTCTAAATTTTTTCGAGGATTTCTCCATCATTTCTATGCTTAGAATTATTTTTTATACCTCAAGATCAATTAAATAACTGATTACTATTAAGTAATTCAAGTTTGTAATGGTTTCACCTACATTTAACTTTAAACTACATCTTGTTAATTTTTATGCATAATATTATTAGGTAAGGATCAAACTTTATCAGTCTTAAATTTTTTTTGCCCTAGTGGAAGCCAGTGATCTCAATAATTGTCAGATTATTCAGCACATTTTCACTGTGGTGTGACACCTCCATGTAATAAAATTCCTATATGTATTAAAGTCTGTCTTCTGGCTGCATATTTTGTTTCACTGATCTGTTTGTTCTGGACCAGACCCATTAGGTTTATAGCAAAGTGCCTAGAAATATATTAGTATATATGTATTTAAACAACTTGCCAAAGGTCTGGCGGTTAAGATAGAGTTTGGCTCATTTGAAAAGTTGTTTGTATTTTTAAAAGTTGTTCATATTCAGATGCTGGAGAGGATGTGGAGAAATAGGAACATTTTTACATTGTTGATGGGAGTGTAAATTAGTTCAACCATTGTGGAAGACAGTGTGGCGATTCCTCAAGGATATAGAACTAGAAATACCACTAGACCCAGCAATCCCATTACTGGGTATATACCCAAAGGATTATAGAACTTTCAGTTATAAAGACACATGTACATGTATGTTTAGCGGCACTGTTTACAATAGCAAAATCTTGGAACCAACCCAAATGCCCATCAGTGACAGACTGGATAAAGAAAATGTGGCACATATACACTATGGAATACTATGCATCCGTAAGAAAGGATGAGTTCATGTCCTTTGCAGGGACATGGATGAAGCTGGAAACCATCATTCTCATCAAACTGACGCAAGAACAGAAAACCAAACACTGCATGTTCTCACTCATAAGTGGATTGAACAATGAGGACACATGGACACAGGGAGGGGAGCATCACACACTGGGGCCTGACGGGGGGTTGGGAGGGTAGTGGGGGGATAGCAGGGGTGGGGGGATTGTGGAGGGATACCATTATGATAAATGCCTAACGTAGATGACTGGGGATTTTATTTTTATTATTTTTATTTTTTTTAGTCTTCATAGCTTTTGTTGCAGCCAGAACAGTGAATTATAAAGGTGAATTATAGTATATTTAGTAAGCCAAGTATTGAAACAGGTTACTTCCAGGTTTAGGTTCTTGCTGGAAAAAACAGTGATGAACCTCTTCATACATTATTCTTGGTGTGACTTTCTATTAGGGTAGATTACTGATGTAGCAAACCACCATGGCATGTGTATACCTATGTAATGATTTGCATGTGTACCCAGAACTTAGAGTATTGAATAAATAAAGTCGATGTGCAGAAAAGGGGAAAAGAAAGTTGTTTGTATTATTGGAGCACAAGGGGAAAGGAAGAGAGAAGGTAAGGTGAGGGGCAGTGCCTGGAGATGAGGCTAGACACAAAACAAGTATAAACTACTCGGCTTGTAAGTCAAGCCGAGTAGTTTATACTTAATTACAAGGTCAGTGGAAAATTATTTTATTAAAAGGTTTTAAGCAGAGAGCAACAGGATCAGATACCACAGGCTAAAACAATTGTATTCAAAATAAACTCAGTGGAGAGTGAGAGCCCAAAGTCAGAAGTAACCATAAGAATTTAAATCCATTATAAATATGCAAGATCTTGGGAGGAAGCATTGGACTTCCCCAATGCTGATCAAAGGATGAGCCCAACTGACAATTGGTCACAGAGAATGGTTAAATAAACGGTGGAACATTCACAGTTTACTTTTTTCCATATTAAGATAAAACAATTTTTAACTCCTACCTTACCAATGACACTGTAGGAGAATTTTTAATGACATAGAAGACAACAGATTTGTGGGAGATTATTAAATGAAATTGGAAAGGTATCTCTGTATAGATAACCCAGAGACTGACAGGTGATTTTAACATTTTCTATTGCTTATTTGAATATTCTTTTAATAATACATTTGTTATATGTTTTATAATTATAAAGAAAAATTTTAAGATAAAAAAGATACTTTATTCTGTATTTTCTGAATTCTTGTATATCTGGAATAACTATTTTTTCTTTCACACAGGAATAACTATTTAGAGATAATATTCTCGTGTCACAACTTTTCCCCCAGAAAATCCTATAGACTTTTCTCTATTATTATTATTATTATTTTTTGCATTTTGTATCAGAGAGAGTTTTGAGGCCATACAATGTCTTTTTTGGGGGGGGACAGGGTATTCCTTTGTAGGTGTGGCAGTTAATTTTATGAGTCAACTTTACTGGGCTAAGGGATGCCCAGGTAGCTGGCAAAATATTTTTTTAGGGGTGTCTGCAAGGATGCTTCTGAGAAAGACTGGAATTGAATTGATAGACTAAAGATCTACCCTTCTCAGCATTGAGGGGTACCATCCAATCTGTTGAGGTCTGGAATAGGATAAAAAGGCTGGGACCTCAGAGCTGCTGGTTGGCTCTTCAGATTCTGAGACTTATACCACTAGTACCCACTCCCCTTCCTTCCTCTACCCTTCCTTTCTTATTCCTCCCTGCCAACTCCCTCAGGCCTTCAGACTCTATTCCATTGGTTCTCCTAGTTCTCAGGCCTTTAGAGTTAGACTGAATTACACCACTGGCTTTCCTGGTTCTCCAGCTTGGAGGACTTCTTGGCTTCCATAATCACATGAACTGATTTCCATTATTATATCTGTATCTATATCATCTCTATCCCTCCTACTGGTTCTGTTTCTCTGGTACAGCAAGTAACATCCCTCTAATCTTGAAAACTAGGATATTTTCTTGATCTCTGTAATTCAGAAATGTTGCCATGGCTCTTTTTTGATAATTTTGCCTAGAACATGCTAATCACCTTCGATATGAATAATCTTCATATGTTTCAGCTCAGAAAAGTTGTAGCTTCTAAATTGTTCGATTTTGTTGGCCTGTCACTAATGTTTTGACTGGATTTTTATCTAATTTCTCTATATTTATGAAATCACATAGTTTTCAGGTCTGTATCCTTTATAGCTACATTTTAGAGAGGCTCTTCAAATTATTTTCCACACTTGTTTCTTTTTCATATCATTTCTTCTCTTCACTGACTCCATTGTAGACTTTAATTATATTTCAATGCTAGTTTCCTTTTTGTTCTTCTCTACCTCACCTGGCCTCCTGTTCATCTCTAAGTATTGTCTTTGCATCAAATTTTCTTCCACTAAGTTGTTTCTATTCTCCCTCTTTAAATTTGCTCTGTCTTCTGGAATTCTATTAAGGATGCCAAGTTTTCTAACAATTTTCTTGGCTTTCCACCATTTTTGTTTTTGAAACAAGGTCTCACTCTGTGGCCTGGGTGGAATGTAGTAGTGAAGTCATAGCTCACTGTAACCTCAAACTTCGGGGCTCAAGTGGTCCTCCCGCCTCAGCCTCCTGAGTAACTGGGTGTACAGGCGTGTGTCATCACATCTGGCTATTTTTTTTTTCTTTTTGTAGAAACTGGGTCTTGCTACATTGCCCAGGCTGGGTATCAAACTCCTGGCCTCAAGCAATCCTCCCACTTTGGCCTCCCAACATGTTAGGATTAAAGGTGTGAGCCATTGTGCCTGGCCTCCACCAAATATTTGTAAGAATAGGTAAGTCTTCTCTCATCATCAGGGAGGTATTATCTTTTCCTTGTAATGCATTATTTTTTACATAGAACCCACTTAATATTGTTTTTCTTCTATTTTAAAACATTTTTAACTTTTAAATTAAAAAATTAGATTTAAACAAAATTTAAAAATTTGAAATAAAACTATTTTTCTTCTTCTTTTACAAAAATGGAAAGAGCTATTTAGACCTGGTGTTTATCATTAGTCAAGATGAGTAGATTATCCTCGAGTCTTTGCACTATCTCACTGGGTGCCACTTAGCCAAAATTTCACTGTTCTCTGTACATTTATTGAGCACATTCTGCTGGAATGAGGTATGCTTTTTCTCTTAGCTCTGCTCTCTGAAGAGCATGTGAAACATCACAGCCTGCATTGTATGTTCTTATCAAGGCTCTTCCTCTTTCTGCCTTTGCTATCTGTCTCTCCTATGGAGCCAGAGTGAGAGAGGGAAGGATGAAGTGTATCTCCTGTTGTCTTTCAACTCAGCGTTGCCTTTTGTTTGCTATGATGATGCTTGAGAATGCCTGAATTATTTTTTTCTCAATGAAACTGCACTGGCATTTTAGTCAATGGAAATTAATTGCCTTCCATATATTTCCATTATAGTATCTGTTAATCTTATTAATGGTTTCATAGTTTTCTGAATCTTCATCAGTATGTTAGGATGTTTTCAGGAAAGGTTGTTGTAGAAGTTGCTAAGCACATACTAATTTTAAAATGTTAAACTATATGTTTAAAAAATTTTAAATTACATTTATTTTTTGTGGTTACATAGTAGGTGCATATATTTACAGAGCATAAGGGATATTTTGACATAGGCGTACAATGTGTAATAATCATATTAAGGTAAATAGGGTATCCATTGCCTCAAACATTTATCCTTGGTGTTACAGTCCAATTATACTCTTTTAGTTATTTTTAAATGCACAATTAAATTATTATTGACTATAGCCACCCTGTTGTGCTATTAAATACTAGGTCTTATTCATTCTTTCTAGTTTTGTATACCCATTAACCATCCCCACTTTCTCCCAACTTCCCACTACCCTTCCCAGCCTCTGGGCAACCATCATTCTACTCTTTATCTCCTTGAGTTGAATTGTTTTAATTTTTAACTTCCACAAATAATTGAGAACATGTGAAGTTTGTCTTTCTGTGACTGGTTTATTTCACTTAACATAATGACTTCCATTTCCATCCATGTTATTGTAAATGACAAACTCTCATTCTTTTTTGTCGTTGAGTAGTACTCCATTGTGTACATATACCACATTTTCTTTATCCATTCATCTGTTGATGTACATCTAGGTTGTTTCTACATCTTGGCTATTGCAAATAGTTCTTCAATAAACATGGGAGTGCAGATGTCCTTTTGATATACTGATTTCTTTTCTTTTGACTGTATACCAGCAATAGGATTGCTGGATCATACAGCAGCTCTATTTTTAGGTTTCTTTCTTTCTTTTCTTTTTTTTTTTCAGATGGAGTTTTGCTCCTGTTGCACACGCTAGAGTGCAATGGCATGATCTCAGTTCAACACAACCTCCACCTTCTGAGTTTAAGCGATTTTTCTGCCTCAGCCTCCCAAGTAGCTGGGATTACAGGCATCTGCCACCTTGCTTGGCTAATTTTGTAGTTTTAGTAGAGTCAGGATTTCTCTACGTTGGTCAGGCTAGTCTCAAACTCCTGACCTCAGGTGATCTGCCTGCCTTGGCCTCCCAAAGTGCTGGGATTACAGGCGTGAGCCACCACACCCAACCTATTTTTAGTTTTTTAAGGAACCGCCAAACTGTTCTCCTTAGTGGTTGTACTAATTTACATTCCCACCAGCAGTGTATGAAGATTCTTTTTATTCCAGAACCTTGCCAGCATTTGTTGTCTTTTGGATAAAAGTAATTTTAACTGGGGTGAGATGATAATTCATTGTAGTTTTGATTTGCATTTCTCTGATGATTAATGATGTTAAGCACAAAGAAGATTCCATTTTATACCAAAACCTTGTATTTTTCTCACCTTGGTGGAAATATCTAAATCTTATGTTTAGTTGAAGTGTATTTTCTCAATGGAGTTTTCTTTTTTTTTTTTTTTTTTTTTTTTTTTTTTTTTTTTTTTTTTTTTT
>PVKP010008021.1:43479-74483 GCA_004027715.1 Plecturocebus donacophilus | reverse complement strand
TAAAATATTGGTTGGCTGCTTATTTGTTATTTTCATCCCCTATTCCTTCCTGTCTCCATTGTTAAACACAATTATTGACATAAAAGAGGTTTTTAATACCCATTTTTAGACTGTATTCTAGCCTGGGCAATAAAACAAGAATCCCATTCTCTCTCCCTCTTTCTCTTCCTCTTTCTTTCTCTCTTTCATTCTTTTTTTTTCTTTCTTTTGCTGTTTCTTTCTTTCTCCTTTTCTCTCTTTTTCTAAAATCTCTTCCTCTTTCTTTCTTTCTTTCATTTTTATTCTAAAAAAAATTAAAAATAAATAAAATAATAATAATAATAAATAATAAATATTTGTTAAACTGTATCATAGAAGTTGTCAGCCAGCTTCCTTGTTCTTAGAGTATTTCCCCTCTGAGAAAAATCACTGTGATCAATGTATCTGTGTATACCTAGCTTCTAGCAGAGCACTCAGCACATGGCAGTTTGTCAGTAAGTGGCTGAATCTGTGGCTGAAACATGTTTTTTCACTCTTCCTATTAAGACATGGAATTTACTTCTCCACCCCTTGGCTACATGACTTGGCTCAGCTTGGCTACATGACTTGTTCCGGCTAATGAAACATTAAAAAATACTACATAAGTAAATAATATAAAAGTATTGGGGTTTGCCTTCTCACTGATGGAAACTCTTCCATCATTCTATGAATGGGCCTAAGAAGATAAAAAACATGAAGTCATCATCTCAACTGACAGCAGACATGTGGCTGAATCTGTGGTCTGTGGCCTAATCTGCTTATGAGCAGTCTTATCATATGGATCTCTGAAGAGTGTGATTTGTGTTTGTATGTGTAGGTGTGTTTGCACATACATGCCTACACTCTTGTCTGCATCTACTTCTATATTGGTGTATGTGTCTGGCTCTGAAGGCAGCAGCACCAAGGAAAATGAGAAGTAAGATGCCTTGCATTTTGGCTGGTCATCAACCCTCCCATCTGAAAGGAAAAAAAAATCATTTCTACAATATCCTGCTTGTTGACCACCCAGGTTCTCATCAGTTGACTGAAGAATATTTTTTAAATGGGAATTTGATCATCCAGTCTGTGTAGAGCCAAGGAGATGAACCCAGAGAAGTTAAACAGTTTGTACAAGGTCACACAACTAGTGATTGAGCTAGGCCTGGATCGCCAATGGCCTTACCACCTCCTCACTCCTCAAGTCTCAGCAGACTAGTTCGAGCAAAGCAACATGACTCTAGAAAAACAGTTCTTGTCAATTTTAGCAAGACATCCTAGCTGTTAAATCAAATGGGCACTCCTAGTACATTTCTTAATTGTCCTCCCTTAGTATTGCATGCTAACTATCCTTTCTCTTTTCTTGAAACTCACAAAATGCTTTGAATGCTAGTAATTACTGGACATAAAATATGAGACAAGCACTGTTTTATGTACTTTCACTATATTGTGACATTTATCTCTCACAATAAATCCTAGAAATTAGATATAGCATGATCCTCATTTTAACTCAGAGCAACTAAAGTACAGAGAAGTTAGGTCCAAAGTCAATGATTAATTTGGAATTAAAACTCAAAAGTCTAACTCCAGTCTGGGCGCTTCTAACCACAATGCCTCTTGTTACCTTCTGCTCCTTCCCTACCTTTCTAGGTCACATGGCTTCTCAGCTTCCTCCCTTTTATGTCTCCTCCCTTCTCTTGATCATCTCATTTACTCTCAAGAATTCGTTATCACCTCCTGATGACTCCAAAACTTTTTACTCCAGCTAGGATCTCAATTCTAAGTCACAAATAAAAACCTCTTTAAACATGCCCACTGGAATGTCTGTATCTATTCAGGAGTATTCGGCAAAATGGTCTCCTTTGTTAACTTCTGCTCAGCTGGTAAGAAATTAGATGTAGCTTTATAATGTTCCATTTTCTGTTCTCTTCATGCCACCTGGGTGGCTTTTTAATGCAAAAATAGCAATCTAATCCCTATTTGTTATTTTAAGTAAACGCATATTTGTTGCTTTTAACCAAAGGGTTAAGTATGTTATAAGAAGAATGCTCCATCTGTCTGCTGCAGGCAAGGTCCCAGTTGCTCAGCCATTTGGGATTCTGAAAACTCCTTTGACCATTGCCATCATACTGGACCTGGCATCTGACATCATGATCATAACCAGGAGAGAAAAATCAGGGGCTGACACTACACTGATGAGGGGATAACATGGAGTCAGTCTTCACCAAAAACTCCAAGTTTCTTTTGTGGATCAGTTTTAACCCCTTTCATTGGTCTGTTAGGCCAGGTGCTACATTTGCTCTAAGGCCAGGTAACAATGTTATCCATGGAATAAATTTAGGCAGCAGTAAATCTGAGGTTGGTAACCACCACTAAAACTCTAGGTGGTGTTATCAGTTAGCTATTACTGCATAATAAACCATTCTAAAACATCACTTTTTAAAAAAATATTATTTTCCATGATTCTATGGGTTGACTGGGATGTCCTGCTCTGAGTCTATTCATCTTAAGATAGATATTTTAGGATGACCACCCTTGTATGTCTAAAAATTGACAGACTCATTGGTGTAGTAGGGGCTTCACTCACATGTCTGCTGTCAGTTGGGATGATGACTTCATGTTTCTTATCTTCTTAGGCTCATTCATAGAATGATGGAAGAGTTTCTATCAGTGAGAAGGCAAACCCCAATACTTTTATATTATTTACTTATATAGTACTTTTTAATGTTTCATTAGCCAGAACAAGTCATGTAGCCAAGCTGAGATCTAAGGGGTGGAGAAGTAAATTCCATGTCTTAATAGGAAGAGTGAAAAAACATGTTTCGAAGTGGTACACTTTCAAGAGGCCAAAGAATTATCATGGATATTTTTGCAATTTTTTGGCATTTTACCTAATCAAGTCATGAGAAAAATAGAGAGATCCCAGGGATATGTGATTACTGGAATTATTCAAGGGGCAGCACCTGGAATGAGCCATTTCAGAGGTAGGAGCAATTCATCCAAGCTGATCAAGACAGAAATCTCCAAAGCCCCAGACTTTGTGACTGAGTCCACAGAAAACATAAGTCTTATTCTAATTCTTTATTTTTCTTTCTAAAACTGGTCCTCACCTAACAATTCTCCAGCCCAGTAAATTGCAGTACCACCACCCATATTGCTTCAAACCAAAAAAACAAACAAAAAAAATCTCAAGAATTACTGTGAATGCCTACCTCCCCCTTATCTAAATATCTTAATCGTTAGCAAAGTTTACTGGCTTTATCCATCTAAAAATTGTCTCCATCCACCACCCATTCATTCCCATCTGTCATTACCATCATCAGGTTCTTCTTTATCTCTCACTTGGATTTTTACTGTGGATTCCCTACTTCCTCACTTGTTCCCCCTTCAGTTAATTATCTAAACAACAATAGTGTGATCATTTTTTAAAGTAAATAAGAGGTGTTACAACACTACCTATAATCTTGAATAATCTCCCACTGAGCTCAGAATAAATCTGAAACTTCCCATTGTGACCTGGAAAGTTCTTCATAGTCTGGACTTGCCTCTTAATCTCAAATCACACCACTCTTTTGCTTATTCTGGACACACTGGTTTCTTTTCTAAATTTTAGACACATAAATACACATAACTCTGGCTCTCTGGCTAAATGTCAATTCCTCAGAGTTCTTCCCTGACCTCCATATCTTAAATGGCTCCAATCCTCTTCAATCCTGGGTTATTCTCAATAATTAAACTATTTTTTCATTTTTTTCTTACCTTTTTTTTTTAAAAAAAAAAAAACTTAGATATATAGCTTTTAAAGATATGGTTCATTGAAGTTTATAGAGTAAAATTCACTTTTTAATGCACAGCGATACGTGTTTTATCAAACATACAGATTTGTAACTATTATCAAAATTAAGATATAGAACGAACATTTCATCACCTCAATGAACTCTCCAAAAAGTTTTACAAAAACCGAAACAACCCAAATGTTCTTCAACTGACAAACAGATAAATTGTAGCCAATTCATACAATGGAATACTACTAAGCCATATAAAGGACCGCGAATATATATACAAGGATGCATTGCACTAAATGAGACTTTAGATTTAAGAAATTACATGTTGTATGGTTTCATTTATATGACTTACTAGAAAAGGTAAGATCATAAGGCCATAACACAAATCAGTATTTATCAGGGCTAGGGTAGAAAAGGGGCGGATTATGAAGTGGCATGAGACAACTAATCCACCTCTTTTCTCATAGCTTTTATTATAATCTGTAATAATCTTGCTTATGTATTATTTATTAATTGTTGCCTTCCTCAAAAGGTGCATTCCAAGAGAGCAGGAACCCATCTATCTGATTCACTTCTGTGTCTCTAGAACTAGCATGGTGCTAGTCGCTTAACAGTTGGTCAATTATTCTTTGTTGAATAACTTAATGGATATGTAAGCCCTTTCCAACTTGACCTTCATCCTGAATCCCCAGCTTTAACCTATGATCATGCCCTGTGAACATTACTTCCTAAGTAGTTCTCCTAGTCATCCCCTTTCCCTTACTGCCATATCTATGCCCTTGCTATTTTTTACTTAAATGATTGTAATAGCCTCAAAAGTGGATGCAATTTGATCATATCTAGCAGCAGTTAGAGACAGTGGCTGAAGGGGCTAAAATTTAAAAAAAGTAATGGTTCCCATTGCCTAGCAACCAACCTAGCTATGGCTCTTCTCCATTCCCAGGTACTCCACCCTAATCTCCTCCTACCAACAGGACTCTGCCCCTATCCAGACATGGCTCTCAGAACCAAAATGATGCTCATCTGTCCTAAAGATGAGTCCCACCTACAACTAAGTGAGTCCCTCTTTTCTGGAGGGTCCCTGTGTTGTCTTCCTAGTCCCGCCCATCAGTGCCTCCTCAATGCCACCATGCCTAATGGCTTAATGTCTCCAAATCTAAGTCAAATGTCAAGTATCAAGGAATTTAGGGCTATCAGAGCAAATCATGTAATTATGAACTATGCTATTTCTCAAAGTAATACCCATAATCTCAACTCTCAAGATCCTGGTATACTAAATCTTAAAGTTACACATTTTTCAGATAGTAATAGCAGTAATTATTTTCTCTTTGTGTTTTGGAAAGAATAAAGAAATTGGTATTTATTTTGCTGAGTTACTGCAGCAGGCTGGAAATAAGCCTAAATTGCTCTTTCCATAAAACTAACAAAAGCAGGATAGATCAAAATCAATTTTTAGTATGTGCCATCAAAGCCATGAAATATGAAATCCATATGATTTTATTGGGTTCTTAGGGGAAATCACAAGCAAAGGGCACAAGCAAAATAAGTTAAAATATATCCACAAAATATATTACTCTGAAGTTGTAAGAAAAATGAATGAGGCTCTAGATTCCACTACCAGTTTACACTCTTGCACAATTTCAGTTTCCAACTGCAAAACTTTAACAGGGATCTGGCAGAAAAATGGTAGATAGGAGGTAGGACTAGACTGCAGCTCTCACTGGGACAGACAGAGCAGCATGTGGAAACTCATATCATGAACTTTTGTTCTAGAACTACTGCAGAAATACACCAGAAAAGCTAAGAGAATCCACAGACCCTATGAAGAAAGTGGATTGCTCCTGCAGAACCCAGGAGACCCTATACTACCATAGCTGATGCTCTCTTGAAAGTGCTACCTCGTGGCAGGAGACCAACCAGCACAAAAATAGTGCATTAAACAACCAAAACTAAGGACCCTCACGAAGTCCATTTCACCCTCCTGCCACCTCCACTGGAGCAGGTGCTGATATCAACAGCTGAGAGATTTGCAAAAGTTTCACATCACAGGTCTCTGTGCAGACAACCCTCAGTACCAGCCTGGAGCCTGGTAGCCCTGCCAGCTGGCTAGATCCAGACGAGAAGTAACAATCATTACAGCTCAGCTCTCAGGAAATCACATTCCCAGGAAAAGGGGCAGAGTACTACATGAAGAGAATACCCCATGGAACAAAATAATTTGAACAGCAGCCTTGAACCCCAGATCTTCCCTCTGACATAGCCTACCTAAATGAGAAGGAACCAAAACAATTCTGGTAATACAACAAAACAAGGTTCTTTACCATCACCCCCAAAAATCACACTAGCTCACCAGCAATGGATCCAAACCAAAAACAAATCCCTGACTAATCTGAAAAAAACTCAGAAGATCAATTAAGGAGCACCAGAGAAAGGTGAAGTTCAATTTAAGGAAATTAAAAAAAAAATGATAAAGAAATGAGGGGAGAAATCTTCAGTGAAATAGCATAATTTAAAAAATCAAAACTTCAGGAAATAAAGGACACATTAAGAGAAATGCACAATGTTCCAGAAAGTCTCAGGAATAGAATCAAAAAAGCAAAAGAAAGAACTTCAGAGCTTGAAGACAAGATTTATAAACTAACCCAATTTAACAAAGACAAAGAAAAAAGAATTTCCAAAAATGAACAACACCTCCAAGAAGTTTGGGATTATGTTAAATGACCAAACCTAAAAATAATTGGTGTTTCTGAGGAAGAAGAGAAATCTAAAAGTTTGGAAAATGTATTTGGGGGGATAACTGAGGAAAACTTCCCCAGCCTTGCTAGAGATGTAGACATCCAAATACAAGAAGCTCAAAGAACACTTGGGAAAGTCATTGCAAAAAGATCATCACCTAGGCACATTGTCATCAGGTTACCTAAAGTCAAGATGAAGGAAAGAATCTTAAGAGCTGTGAGGCAAACACACCAGGTACCCTATGAAGGAAAACCTATCAAATGAAAAGGAGATTTCTCAGCAGAAACCTGACAAGCTAAAAGGGATTGGGGCCTTATCTTCAGCCTTCCTAAACAAAACAATTATCAGCCAAAAATTTTGTATACAGTGAAACTAAGCTTCATAAATGAAGGAAAGATAGTCTTTTTCAGACAAACAAATGCTGACATAATTTGCCACTAACAAGCCAGCACTATAAGAAATGTTAAAAGGCATCCTAAATCTTAAAAGAAATCCTGGAAACACATCAAAACACGACCACTTTAAAACATAAATCTCACAGGACCTATAAAACAAAAGTACAATTTAAAAAGACCAAGGTATATAGGCAATGAATAGCATGATGAATGGATTAGTACCTCATATCTCAATACTAATGTTGAAAGTAAATGCCATAAATGTTCCACTTAAAACATACAGAATTGCAGAATGGCTAAGAATTCACCAACCTATCTTCTGACTCCAACAGACTCACCTAACACCCAGGACTCACATAAACTTAAGGTAAAAGGGTGGAAAAAGACATTCCATACAAATGAACACCAAAAGCAAGCAGGAAGAGCTATTGTTATATCAGACAAAACAAACTATAAAGCAACAAAACTTTTAAAAAGACAAAAAGGGACGTTACGTAATAATAAAAGGCCTTGTCCAACAGGAAAATATCACAATCCCAAATATATATGCACCTGACACTGGAACTCCCAAATTTGTAAAACAGTTACTACTGGGCCTAAGAAGTGAGATAGACAGCAACAAAATAATAGTGGAGGACTTCAATACTCCACTGACAGCACTAGACAAGTCATGATGACAGAATGTCAACAAAGAAACAATGGATTTAAACTATACCTTAGAACAAATGGACTTAACAGCTATTTACAGAACAGTCTACCAAACAACTGTAGAATATATATTCCATTCATCAGTGCATGAAACTTTCTCCAAGATAGACCGTATGATAGGTGACAAAATAAGTCTCAATCATTTAAGAAAATTGACATTATATCAAGTACTCTCTCAGACCACAGCAGAATAAAACTGGAAATCAGCTCCATAAAAACCTTCAAAACCATGCAAATAAATGGAAATTAAATAATTTCCTCCTGAATGATCATTGGGTCAACAATGAAAACGATGAAAATTTTAGAATTCTTTTAACTAAATAATAATAGTGACACAACCTATAAAAATCTCTGGATACGGCAAATGTGGTACTAGGAGGAAAGTTCATACCCTTATATGCCTACATCAAAAACTCTGAAAGAGCACAAAAAAACAATCTAAGCTTACACTTCAAGGAACTAGAGAAACAAGAACAAACCAAACCCAAACCCAGCAGAGAAAAGGAAATAAAGATCAGAACAGAACTAAATGAAATCAAAACAAAAAAGAAATACAAAATAAATGAACAAAAAGCTGGTTCTTTGAAAAGATAAATAAAATTAATAGACCACTAGCAAGATTAAACAAGAAGAGAGAAGATCCAAATAAGCTCAACTGGAAGCAAAATGAGAGATATTACAACCAACACCACAGAAATACAAAAGATCATTCAAGGCTACTATGAACACCTTTATACCCACATAAACTAGAAACCCTAGAGGAGATGGATAAATTCCTAGAAATATATAACCCTCCTAGCTTAAGTCAGGAAGAATTAGAAACCCTGAACAGATGAATAACAAGCAGTGAGATGGAAATGATAATTTAAAAAATCACCAATGGAAAAAAAAATCCAGGACCAGACAGATTCACAGCTCAATTCTACCACATATTCGAAGAAGAATTGGTACTGATCCTATTGACACTATTCTACAGGAGAGAGAAAGCGGGAATCCTCCCTAAATCATTCTATGAAGCCAGTATCACCCTAATACCAAAAGAAGGGAAGGACATAACAAAAATCTACAGACCACTATCCCTGATGAACATAGATACAAAATCCATAACAAAATGCTAGCTAACTGAATCCAACAGCATATCGAAAAGATAATCCACCATGATCAAGTGAGTTTCATACCAGAGATGCAGGAATGGTTTAACATATCCAAGTCAATAAATATGATACACCACATAAACAGAATTAAAAACAAAATTCATATAAACTCAATAGATGCAGAAAAAGCATTCGACAAAATTCAATAGCCCTTTATGATTAAACTCCTCAGCAAAGCCAGCATACAAGGGACATACCTCGATGTAATAAAAGCCATCTGTGACAAACCCACAGCCAACATGCTGAACAAGGAAAAGTTGAAAGCATTCCCTCTAAAAACTGGAAGAAGACAAGGATGCCCACTCTCCACACTTCTGTTCAACATAGTACCGGAAGTTCTAGCCAGAGCAATCAGACAAGAGAAATACATCAAGGGCATCCAAATCAGTATAAAGGAAATCAAACCTGTTGCTGTTTGCTGGTGATACAACTGTATACTTAGAAAACCCTAAAGACTCCTTTAGAAAGCGCCTAGAACTGATAAACAAATTCAGCAAAGTTTCAGGATACAAAATTAATGTACACAAATTAGTACCTTTGCTATACACCAACAGTGACCAAGCTGAGAATCAAATAAAAAACTCAGCCCCTTTTACAGTAGCTGCAAAATATAAAATTCTTAGGAATATACCTAACCAAAGAGGTGAAAAACTTCTACAAGGAAAACTGCAAAAGACTGTTGAAAGATATCATAGATCACACAAACAAATGGAAACACATCCCATGCTCAGGGATGAGAAGAATCCATGCTGTGAAAATGATCATAATGCCAAAAGCAGTCTACAGATTCAATGCAATTCCCATCAAAAGACCACCATCATTCTTCACAGAATTAGAAAAATCATATGAAACCAAAAAAGAGCCCACATAGACAAAGCAAGACTAAGCAAAAATAAGAAATCTGGAATCATAACATTACCCAACATCAAACTATACTATAAGGCCATAGGCACCAAAAGAGCAAGGTACTGATATAAAAATAGGCACCTAGACCAATGGAACAGAATAGAAAACCCAGAGATAAACCCAAATACTTACAGCCAACTGACCTTCCACAAACCAAACAAAAACATAAAGTGAGAAAAGGATGTCCTATTCAACAAACGGTGCTGAGATAATTGCCTAGCCACATGTAGAAGAAGGAAACTGGATCCTCATCTCTCACCTTATGCAAAAGCAACTCAAGATGGATCGAGGACTTTAAAACCCAAAATTATAAAAATTCTAGAATATAACATTAGAAAAACCCTTCTAGACATTGGCTTAGGCAAGGATTTCATTATCAAAAACCCAAAAGCAAATGCAATAAAAACAAAGATAAATAGGTGGGACTTAATTAACCTAAGAGCTTTCACATAGCAAAAGGAACAGTAATATTTCATTACATGAAAAAGATACTTGCACATGTTTGTTTATAGAAGCACAATTCACAATTGCAAAAATGTGGAACCAGCCCAAATGTCCGTCAATCAGTGAGTGGATAGACTGTTATATATACTGTTACATATATACTATTATATTTATACTGAGATATATATATATATGTAATGGAATACTACTCAGCCATAAAAAGGAATTAATTAATGGCATTCACAGCAATCTGGATGAGATTGGAGACTATTATTCTAAGTGAAGTAACTCGGAATAGAAAACCAAACATCGTATGTTCTCATTCATAAGTGGGAGCTAAGCTATAAGTATGTAAAGACATGAGAATGATACAAGGGACTTTGAGGATTCGAGGGGAAATAGTAGGAAGGTCATAAGGGATAAAAGACTACAAATTGGGTTCAGTGTATAATGCTCTGGTGATGTGTGCACCAAAATCTCATAAATCACCACTAAAGAACTTACTCATGTAAACAAACACCACCTGTTTCCCAAAAACCTATGGAAATTAAAAAATACAAGAAATAAAATAAAGAAAGAAAAAAAAAGAAAAGAAAAATGAATAAGAAAGCATTCAATGCACTGATGTGGGAAGAGCCTCAAGATACAGTGATAAGTGAAGACTGTGAGGTGCAGAATACGGCTGCTCACCTGCACATTTCCATTCGCTCATAAATACACTTTTATTTGCTTAGAGAAAGTATTGAAGGATTCTCAAGAACACAGTAAAAGTGTCTCCATATGGGAGAAAGGGGAATGAGGCAGATTGGAGCAGAAGTAGGAAAAAGACTGTCTACTATATACCTCTTTATATTTTTGGTTTTTGAGCCAAGTAAATGTATTATTCCTCCCCAAAAATTTTTCAGTTCTTTTTAAGTAGGATTTGAGTGTGTAGCACAATGTGATTCTCAAAAAGAAAACTCATTCAAATTACATTATTCTAAGAGTTTGAAACCATTATAAAAATCAACAAAACCTTTCAATGGCCCTGATATGAATACATATGCAATGAATTTCATTAACATATAAATATAAGTGAATGAATAAATACATTCTAAAATAATGCATTCTTCAAATAAAAATGTAGCACTTACCTCCTTTATCAGTTGTCCTAAAAACTTCATTTTCTCTTAGGTAATAAATTGAACAGGTACATTTAAATGTGTCCTTTCAAGTCAGCAAAGTGGTCCTAAAAATGGAGTTTATGGACAGTCCCAGGTTGCCAAAAATCATCTATGGTGCCAGTGTTATGGGGAATATAACTAATATAATTATATATCATTTTGACTTAACACAAAATGATGTTCTTTTGCTTGCCGTATATCGGTTTATTTAGGGAAATCATCCTTCTCTTCTATTTATCTGCCTCTCTCTCTCTCTCTCTCTCACACACACACACACACACACACACACACACGTTTACACACACATTTTGTGTAAATTAAGTGCAGCTATCAATCAAGTGGCCCACCTCACCTGCCTCAGAAGTAGCAAAAGTTGACTAGTGTATTCCAGTCTCCCAGCTATCCAGATTCCAAGGGTGAACAAAAGACCCAAGTTTGGCTAATCAGAGCCACTGGATAAGCAGTGGAGACTGTTATAGATGAATACAACATGGGGGTTTCTGTACTTTTGAAATTATAAGCTCTAAAAATCAGATATGCCTATAGCTGCCAGGGCATGTTATTGCTATCCTTTCTGAAAATAAACCCAACTTGATGAAGACGACGGGGAAATTAATAAAAGGAAATAAATCATGATATTATTGGTGAACACTGGATCCAGCCATACCCTAAGCCAGTTCACCCTTGGATTTGTTAGCTTCATGAGCCAATGAATTCCCTCTTTTGTTGCCATTTTGAAACATAGCACAAGCGTTTTTCCATAAAATCTTTATGATTATTACCTGTATATGTTCCAGAGTTTCTCTGGAAGCTATGGTCTTTCTTGGGATTATGTCTTAATTTATCAGGAGAATTTAGAAACTGTAGACTATGAAATTTAAGAGATTCAGAGAAATTCTTCATGTGATTAATGAATCTGGAGCAGGGCACTGCAGTTCTTTTATAACGAGGGATGTGCTGTAAGATAGAGGAGGAAAATACACAAAATAAAATTAGGTCAATGGCTCCAAAATAATTCATGCCACCTAATACTCCTACTTCCCTAAAGTGAGTGATATTTTAAAAATATTTTTGCTTCTTTATTCTTTAAATGAAACCATCCTGAAAACGATCACAGTTGACTCTAGTTCCTTTACATGCACATTCCTGTTATGTATTCATTAAAGAGGCTAATTAATTTTTTGTTCACTGAAAAAAATCTTATTCAGTTATACTATATGCAAGATATTATTCTAGACACTGGGGATACAAGAGTGAAGTCTCTGCCCTCATGAAGTTGACATATTAGTGGAGGGTGACAAAAAATAAACAAATATATCTATAATAGATTGGATGGTGATTTTTCTATTGCTAAGATGAAAAACATGATGAAGTTAAAGGGAATAGAAAAATGTTTAGGGATTGGAAAAATTTTTAGGGAAGTGCAATGATTTATATACAAAAATAAGAGATACTTCTCAGACAGGGTGACATGAAAACAAGGATTCACAGGCAAAGATGGAGTAGCCATGTGAGGTCTTAGATGAGAGTCATTCCAAGCACTGGGAAGAGCCAGTGTACATGTCAGACAGTGGAGAAGAAGAGGATAGGGAAGGGGGTCAGAAGGTGGAAAAGAGGAGGCTCTTAAATCAAGCTTTGTCACCTTGAAATAGCAAAAACAGAAAATAAAGAGGAGGAAGAGCTACAAAGATATTGGATAAATAATATGAAATAAGACCATAAATAAGGATCCGATTTGGTTCAAATTAAAAATTACTCATTCTAAAACCTCAAACTATAAAAACCGTGGAAGATAACCTAGGCAATACCATTCTGGACATAGGACTTGGCAAAGATTTTGTGAGAACGACACCAAAAGCAATTGCAACAAAAACAAAAATTGACAAGTGGGATCTAATTAAACTAAAGAGCTTCTGCACAGTAAAAGAAACTACCAACAAAGTAAACAGACAACATACAGAATAGGAGAAAATATTTGCAAACTATGCTTCCTACAAAGGTGTAATATCCAGAATCTATGAGAAACTGAAACAAATTTAAAAGCAAAAAACAAACAACTCCATTAAAAGATGGGCAAAGGACCCGAGCAGAAACTTTTCAAAATGAGACATATGCAGGGCCAATAAGCAAGTGAAAAAATGCTCAGCATCACTAATCATTAGAGAAATGAAAATCGAAACCACAATGAAATACCATCTCATACCAGTTAGAATGACCATTACTTAAAAGTCAAATAATAACAGGTGCAAGATTGCAGAGAAAAGGGAACACTTATACACTGCTGGTGGGAGTGTAAGTTAGTTCAGCCATTGGTGGAAAGCAGTGTGGTGACTTCTCAAAGAACTTAAAACAGAATTATCATTCAATCCAGCAATCACATTATTGGATATATATATACACAAAAGAATATAAATCATTCTAACATAAAGACACATGCAAGTGTATCTTCATTGCAGCACTACTTACAAGAGCAAAGACATGGAATCAATCCAAATGCCTATCAGTGTTGGACTGGATTAAAAAAATGTGGTATATATGCACTATGGAATACTATGTGGCCATAAAAAAGAACATTACCATGTCCTTTACAGCAATGTGGATAAAGCTGCAGTCCATTACCTTAAGCAAATGAACACAGGAACAGACACCCAAATACCACATGTTCTCACTTATAAGTGGAAGCTAAACCACAGAAAAGCATGGATACTAGAAGGGGAACAAGAGGCATTAGGGCCTACTTGAGGGTGGAGTGGGGGAAAAGGGAAATAATCAGAAAAAATACGCTATGAGGTACTATGCTTATTATCTGCTGGGGAAGTTATCTGTACACCAAACCCCTATGGTACACAGTTCACCTATATAATAAACCTGCACATGTACTCCTGAACTAAAAGTTAAAAACTAATAATATAAATAAATAAAAACCACTCATTAAACATGTAATCAGAACCAACTTTTCATTAGTGTTGATGTGTAATTTTTGTTGTTTGGATATAATTAGATATTATCAATTTAGATTTATATAGATTTGGATATTGGATATTAATGTATGGATAGTACTGTTTGGATATTATGAATATTATGTGTTCAGGATAGCATTAACTTACTAAGTCTGTACAAGGTCAAATCATGCCTGCATGAGCAATAGTATCTTATCGAAAGGGTAAGGTTTTCATCTTGTCACTTCACATGGCCTCTCACTCACCCAACTCTACCCATCCCCTTAGGAAAATGTTAGTGACTCAAGCCAGAAACTGTACGTTAAATGAGAGGGTCCTAGGAGGGCACTGGAGTAGGAACTCTCTCTCTTTTCCATGACTGTGGACCAAGGAGGCAGAGATGGAAGCTTAAGAAGATACACACCTCTTAAATGGCAGGAAGCAGCTGGGACTTGAGAGACCTAGTCCAGTTATACTAGCCATGGAGCATAGGAGATTAACTAAGGAGGAGTCAGAAACCTATACTTCATAAGACGTTTTTGCTGCTAGCATTTTCTTTCTTTATATTTGTTTGATATTTAGTAAAGTCTTTTTAAAAAATCATCACAGATGAGCTAAAATAAGTGAAAGGTAGAGAATTTCTACCATTTTAAAGAGAGAGGAGAACCACAGGAACAGCAGTGATACCAAGAGGGACCTTGAAAGAAAGTAAAATGAGAGAAAAACTATTTTCCTGACTTGGTTAGAGCCACTGTCCATCTAGAGAGTATTTGCACATGGACAATCTTGGAGGGGATAATTCAGAACAGGGGTTGTAGAATCATGAAGGCCCACATCCAAGTCTCATCTCCACACCCTGCTCTTTATACAAGCTGGGACAACTTACCTTCACTATTCCTGTTTCTACTTTTGCAAAATGGGGCTAATGCTATCCTGCAACAAATACCACCCCCATTTCACGGATGAAAAACTAAGTAACTTATCAAAACTATAGAAGTAGTAAGTGTTGAAAGCAAGTCTCAAATCTACTCTTTCGTACTCCAAAGCCCACGTCTTTAACCCCATTTCATAGTGCTTCCTCATTTTAGAGTCAGCACAGCCAGCAATATAAGTGTCCAAACCAGAACCTAGAAGATCATCCTGGTCTCCTCTTCCTACCTTATCCCTCAAATCTATGCACAGCCATTTCCTGTCAACCTCACCCTGTCAATGTCCCCCGGTCCTATTCCCTCCTCTGCAGTCCTCTGCCACCTATTAACATCTTCATCCACATCCCTGCTTGCAGTTCACCTCCTTGGAATTCTCTTTCTCACATTATCTTTCTAAAACCCAAGTCTAAATATGGCACTGGCCTACTTAATAGTGTTCATTGATTTCTCACCATTTAAATAGTGGTTCTCAAACTATACCATGCATAAAAAATCACCTGGTAAACATGCTAAAATGCAAATTTTGATTCACATATGTCTAAAGGGATAAGCCCAGGGATGTGCACTTTTAGCAGTTATCCTGGGTGACTGATACAGGTGATCAATTTCTTGTTTCTCCAAGTGTGGCTCAGGACCCAGCATCACCAGCTTCACCTGGGAGCTTGTTAGATATGAAGATTCTCTGGCCTCACCCTAAAACCTACTGAATCGGGATCTGAATTTTAGCAAATCCCCAGCCCATCACATTCTGACCTAAAGAATCAAACACAAAATCCTTTCTATGGTATAGGAGGCTGGTCATGACCCACCATCTATTTATCTCTTGCCTCTAACCCCATCTAACAGGACTGCCTTCTCTGTGATCCAAGTATGACAAAGTAGGAAAACTGAGGCACCAAAAAGCTAAGGCAGTGAGCCTCATCTTCTTCATCTTGGTCAGCCCAGTGCCTAGCACAGTCCTTATTACATGAGTTATGCTGCTTCACTGATATATGTTGAATTTAACTGAATGGAATTAATTTATGTTTTAAAACAAACTTTGAAATGCAGTATCATATTCAAATTGTACCTTTCATCGGGGTATGATTTACTGAAATGAAAAAGAATGAATGGAGACAAAGATGGCCCACATCATGGGCCAGATGCATCTTACTCCTTAAAACACCTTACATTTCTTCGTTGGGCAGGGGAGATGGGTACTGATTCCTCTCTGTGAAGACTCTGTGACTTTTAGTTGATTCACTGCCTGAAATCAAACTCATGCTCTATATATTAAAGCACAACCCCCACCCTTTTTTTTAAGATGAGCAAACGTTCACCACAAAGATACAAGAACAGTAAATATTGATCTTCTTGACGGATGGCGCACCTCACGCCACAGTCCACTTAAGCATCTGCTCATTACCACCAGCCCTCCTCTTTGTTGGGAAATAATGCCAAGTGGCCTCATGTGCTCTCGGCTGCAGATTGCAAATATTTAAAAGAAATAAATTTCTCTGAATGAAAAGCACCTTTCTTTGTTATCTAACCCCCTCTCCTCCCAAGTCATGTTGATTTTGGGGCTCTGCACACTCCCAGCACCTGTACTTTTCAATTGTTTGCCTGCCAAGAACACTGTGGTTTTCTTGCTTAGTTTTAGGAGCCATTCTAAGTACAGTAGCCAATGAAGGCCTATTTTCTTTCCCTCTTGGCAATATGTAATGGAAGTATTAACTTCAGGACACCTAACAGCATCTGTAATTAGAGGACAGGGAAAGAAATTGGAGTTTCTCCATCTCAGTATTCAACTCATATGATCATGAAAAATGTACCACCACTGCACGCCAAACCAAAAGTACAGGTTTCTTCAACAGCCTTATTATTCGGCAAAAAGTTTTCTAAATTGGTTTTGCTGAAATCCAGAATCATTCTTTAATGGAACAGTGAGATCTGGACAATAAAATAAGAATGGGATTTCAGCAAGTGGAAAATCAATTTGTGATTGAGTAGCCACTAGATATAAAAATCCAAGTGTCTAAATATACAAATATTGAATCAAACTATTATTTCTTCTACATGAAGCATTATCTATTTGATGTGATATCATCATGCCCTGTGTGTTTTTAATCATGGCTCTTAATCTCTTGCCACTGAGGCATATGCAATGTAGCGTTATGATGAAATAACCTACTGCCAAGTATTGTGATCTGATCAATGCAGATGGCAAACTGGGTCTGAAGACAAATGATCTGTGTGTAAACCTTTAGCCACTCTGTTACACTAAGCTGAATTCTAATTCTAAGGGAATACTGCAACCTCTATTACCACTTTTGTCACTTTTCATTTCCCTACATACTTTTATTCTACTTTCATGAACGAGTATTTGGGGATTTACTCTTCCCCAGTTCTTGATCCATAGAGTTTGGAAAACGTAAAATGCCCAGATCTAAGCACATCACATTCTATTGGCTGCATGGATTGGAGTTCAGAACCAGGAAGGCATAATGGGATTTTGTTGAGATTTCCAGGATTAAGGTTTGATTGTGAGACATGGCAGAGTCTGTGGCTGCTGCAGCACTTTCAGCAGCATGAAGCAAGCATCTCTTGGCTTTGAATTACTTTTCTGGTAAGCCAGTTTGAGCTGAGTAAGCTATACCTTCTTGCCTGTTCTGTCTGGTGTCAAGAGATCTGTATTTGTGAGATGAGGGTTCAAAATGAAGCCTGTGTTTATGAAACTTTATTCCACTCTAGGTCAGGGGTATCCAATGTTGGGCCACACACAAAATACACCAACATACATAATAGCTGATGAGCTAAAAAAAAAATCTTCTAATGTTTTAAGAAAGCTTACGAATTTGTGTTGTGCCACATTCAAAGCTGTCCTGGCTGCATGTGGCCTATGCTGTGTCCTGGGCCATGTATGGCTTGCTCTTGGTTGCTTTTGTTCAACCTAGAGCAAGCAGCTGGACAAGCTTGCCCTAGATAAAACTGGCCAGTTCTGATAAAGATGATTCTGATAAGGACGATGTTCACTTTGTCTTAGTTGGCATCAATCTCCAAACAGTGAAGCCAAAAAATTCTAGGTAATTTACATATTCCAAAAATGAAAGAGATGATACTTGCTACAACTTACAAATCTTACAACTAAAATGAAGTATTTTATTGTTGCCAACGTAGGTAATAAGCTGAAGTAACTCTCCATTTGCACTGGATTAGCAAGATCTCCATGGAATAGCTTTAAATTATATATAAATCATAAAGCCACTTTCCGTTTCTTGTAAGACTTGAAAATTATAGGAAATGTCAGAAGAAACATAAAAATGACATTTTATAAATTTAAATTTAAATTCAGAGTTACACGAAACTGATTTAAATGAAAAGCTAAATCTTTTTAGAAAAAGTGTTCTGTAAGAATCATCAGTTCTAGATGTAGTAAAATTTACATTTCAGAATAATTTATCAGAAATATATACCAATGTTGCTGGAGTCTATTAAATACTCAACCGTTTTAAGGACAGTTGTATCAGTAGAAAGATTCTCCTCAAAGTAATAATTATCAAAAATTATTTGCAATCTTAAAGATGAAATTGCTAAAAGTATAACTTATATTGACCTAGTAAAGGAAGGTGCAGAAAGCAAGCCCCCAAAAATGGCTTATGATCAGTTAAGATATCAAATAGCAATGTATTATTATTTATTGCATCATCATTATTTATTGCATTATTTATTGCATCATATACAACTATAACACCAAAATATTAATTTTTTCAGGTTGTAGGTTCAGATTGTCATTCACATATTGCTATTACCCCTAGTACATTTTATAATTAATAACATAGTTATAAAGGAAAAAGTTTTATATTTTAGTATTATTAACTGCCCTTTCTCCTGCTTTCATTTTACACTGAGCTTCACAAATTATGTACACTGCCCTAATTGTATCTATACAATTTTTCAGGCTAAGCCTTACATTCTCATAGTCAAATGGACAAGGTCAAAGGCTGTCAGCCAGATGAATAAATTCTGTATCTGTCACTCGTGACATTTGGAGGTGGCCCTTCTCCTGTCCTGCAAGATCACTTCCTAGCAAAGTTTAAAGTATGAGACCAAAACCTTGCCACTTTGAAAGAAAATAATATCTACCATCTACTGAGTGTCTTCCATTGGCCATATATTGTCTCAAGTTAGACAGAAGATTGTTTGTATAAGTGCACATACATTTTTGAAAATTTCCCTGTCTTACATGCACACATGATTATGCAGCACTATTTACAAGAGTAAAGACTTGGAACCAACCCAAATGCCCATCAGTGATAGACTGGATCAAGAAAATGTGGCACATATACACCATGTAATAATATGCAGCCATAAAAAATGTCCTTGCAGGGACATGGATGAAGCTGGAGCCATCATTCTCAGCAAACTAACATAGGAACAGAAAATCAAACACCACATATTCTCACTCATAAGTGGGAGTTGAACAATGAGAACACATGGACACAGGGAGGGGAACATCACACACCAAGGCCTGTCAGGGGGTAGGGAGCAAGGGGAGGGAGAGCATTAGGACAAATATCTAATGCACACGGGGCTTAAAACCTACATGATGGGTTGATAGGTACAGCAAACCACCATGACACATGTGTACCTATGTAACAAACCTGCACATTCTGCATATGCATCCCAGAACTTAAAGTAAAATAATAATTAAACAAAAGAAAATTTCCCTGTCTTTTAGTATCAAAAGCTGATGTAGTCTGATACCATTATATTGCTTTGTTTGTGATCTATCTAGGAGATATTTGTTTTATTTGTATTCTTTGTTCTCACATCTCTGAAAACTTTTATTATCTCTTTGTTGCTATCAAAATTATTTTATAACAAAGTGTCTTAGTGTGGGTTTTCTTTCATTATATTCCGCACTTAAGTAAGCTGCATCAATCTGGAAATTCTTGTCTTGCAATTCTATAAATAGTTTTTCTTTTTTAGGAATAATTTTCTCCCCTCTGTGTTCTTGTTCTCCCTCTCTCTCTCTCTCTGTCTCTTTCTCTCTCTGTCTCTCTCCCCTTTCCATTTTTAAAGTTTTTTCTTTCTACTTTCTAAAGGGCTTCCTTTAACTTATCTTTTTATGCTTATGCTGGCTGCTCTTTTTAAAAATCTTGGTTTTCACACATTTAATTCTTGTCTATTTCTTCTGGTTGCCACTTTTTAAAATATAGCATCCTGTTTTTATTTAATGGATGTTCATTCTTCTCTTATTTCTGAGTATTTTGATCTTAAGTTCTGAGCTTGCCTTAGTAGTGTTAGATTTGTGTTCATATCATTTGGTTTCCTGTGTTGTTTCAGTGTCCTCTAAGCTTCTCTCTTCTGCTTGTTTTCATTTATCTCATGTTAAAAGGTTTCGTCAAGGATCCTGGAGAGCCTTGACTGCCATTCATACTTAACAGTAAGGCACTGAAAGGCTGACTGCAGCTCCGGTTTCACTTGAGTAGAGCTCATGACCAGTGGGCTTCCCTGAAGCACGATGGGGCAGCCTGCCTATCTTCTCAATGGCAGGTTCCTCACTGTCAGAATGGGAAAGGCTTTCCTCTGGTATGTCCTCTAAGCACCAGCTGGAGAATGTATATACCAGATTGGTAGCATTCTGGGAAGAGTGCAGGAGGAAAGGGCCTGAGTGTCCCACAGGCCACTGTATAAAACTTCAAGAAATCCCTACTTGGAGACCCTACCTCAACCCTGAGTTGAAAGTCCTTCTAGCCTAATTTTGCCAGAGAATAAATCTTTGTCCAGACTCCGCAGGGTGAGCCAAGAGGAAATAGAACTCTTTACCCAGTCCCTCACCAAACCCCTGTTCTCAGCCCTGTGTGCACTCCCTGATGTAGAAGATCTGGAGAAGCTTCAGGATCCAGGTTTTTTGAGGGGATAGCATGAATTGACTCACTTCTCCTCATCAGGGCTCTGTGTAGACTGAAGTTGGGAGTCACTTCATTCTGTTAACTGAGCTATCCCTTTTTAATCAACTTTACAGCTTTCCAAAAATTGTTGAAATTGCTCACCTAGTATAGTCTTCTCCCTTTGCCTTTATCCTTGTGGGTGAATGCAATTTGTTTTAAAGCAGGGCTTTTCAGTCTTTCAAAATCATGTGGCATTAAAAATGGATAATATTTGTAGGGAACGCTGGCGTAAATGGATGAAGCTACTCAACAGCAGAGTGAACTGGCCTGAGCTGACCTAGCTATTCCAGCTCCTACATGACCACCGACAGGGCTCATAAATTTATATGTCTGCCCACATGCAACCTATTTGCAGCATACCATTTAGAGACTCTGTTCCACCACTAATTTTACAAGTTTAGGAAAAGGGATATAAATAAGAGCAGCCAGTCTACCATGTTCGACCAGATACCCTCACTGCTTACTCATCTACACTGTCTAGGTTTGGACGCTATTTTTTTTTTTCTCGTGACTATCCGTCTTGTGGTCCTTGAGTTCCATCCAGCTTCTTCAAAAGGCATCCTCCTAATCCTTTTTAGCAGGATCACCATAGGCACCAACTTGTCTCTCTGATTACTCTCCCCGAAACTAGTAAAGGCCATGCTTCTTACCTCCCTACCCCCATCCAACATAAATCCTGGACCCCACGAGAAATCACTTAAGTTGCAGGTACCTGGGCCTGAGACACATTAAGCCTGGTCTCTGGTCACTGGAGAGAGAGTGGATTCTACCTCATCCAATGAAACAGAATTATGATAAAGACAAAGGGAAGAGTCTAAAAGAAGCTAACACATAGGTCAGCAAAGTAGTATAACATATGCTCTAGTTTATGGGATTTGGAATTCATACCTGAGTTGGAATCCTGCCTCTACCATTTACTGGCTATGTGACCCCAGGAAAATTACTTCACCTCCTTAAGCTTCAATAGCTTGATCTGGAAAACGAGATTTAAGAGTAACAATTATTGCTATGAATGTTTAGGTGGAAAAGCAACCACAAAGTGCCTAGCACAGAAGTGGAAAGCAAATGAATAGAAAGAAAATATCAATGAAAATTGAAAGGGAAAAGAAAATACTTGCAAATGAAGAAAAGATAGTCTTAAAAAAAATTGAACAGTAAATAAAAAAGGATGGCGCTACAGTTTACAGACACACACACAGACACTTAGGTCCCCACCCACAGAGAAGCAGGAGATACATAGATATATAAATACAAATATAGACAAAAATCACAATGCTCAATGTCATCTGAGGTTTTATATGTGATCACAGTTCTAGAAATTAGCTTTCTGAAGTTGTTTTCCAAGGGAAGCACAAAGTTACTATCTATACTTAGTTTTTAATTATCCATCCAAATGGGACCAGGCATCCTCGTCTATTGTTAGCTTTCTTTTTACAAGACCATAAATAAAAATACAACTAATGTCCCATCTCATTATCTGCCTCTCTCAGACACCAGCCCACACATTGTTCTATGCTATAAAAAGAGCCCAGTGTGAATATTTGAGAATAGTACATTGAAGATGCTTATGGGTACAGGGCCAGACCATCACACACTTCTAACTATGTGCCCTAAGATGTCAAAGGAAAAAAATACTAATGTGGGAGAAAATATAAAATAGATCAACATCTCCTTGACAGCTATTGACAGATATACTATTAGACCTAAAGATGTTGCTTCTCAAGAAAACATAAATTCAAGTTCCTTCCAGGTTCTCTGTAGTGATGGGGTTTGGATCATGCTTGGACAAAGGAATCATAATTCAATTATCCAATGATTTATTATAACACACTTTACCCACACTGGATATTTGGATGTGTAAACATCAGAGTATTACCCTCCCTTCCATCCCAGGCTTCGCATTTCAGATTTCATTAGCCAATAAAGCCAGGTTTATTTATAATAAAGTTAAGCCCTTCAAACCACTGACCATGGAAACCAGATTTTGAAATAATTCAGATTTGTGTTTCTGTTCTTTCTAATTAAGGGTAATATCGGGAAGCACAGACAGTGGGTAGCATTGTTCGAGCACCATGGATTTAAGCAAGAAAATCTGATTATCAGCTCATGTCAGAAGCCAAGCGATAATGCAGCTTAGCATTCGTTTGGGCTTTTTCTTTGGTCAAAAGATAATTACCGTTAGTGAGGCCTTACGTAAGTGTATCTAATATCTAAGGCCCTAAAATTTATGAATAGCAAAAGCACACAATAGGCAAAGAAGAATTACTGTATTTATTATTTCTATGGCTTGTTCCACCATGATAATTTCATTAGCAAAGTTGAACTTCTAAAATTTAAGTATAATTTCTTAAAGAACAAGAAGTTAAATATGCTGGCAAGGTTTTTGGCCTGATTTCCTCCAGTGAAAGTTATTTCTAACAAATAAGAAGTACACCAGCCAGAACTTTCATACAAAATTTACCAAAGGGGACTCGAAGTTACCTATTGAGGTCATTGCACAAACAGATGTTAAGCTTCTGTAATGAGATTTTTTTTTAAAAAATTGTTATTTCTCAATCTTATGCTGCAGGAAAAATCTGAAATTTGAAAAGCACTTCTTGGCAAAAGCAGGATGGTGTCAGAGCGCTCATTGCTAAATACAAGTAATGTGAATATGAATCATAAAGAATAAATGCTGGAAACCCAGAGTGGGGAAATTATTTAAACAAGAAGTTAGAACTTTGGCATATAAAACCAAATCTAATTATGAGAATAAGTAAAATCAAGTTGTAAAATTTGCAAGGTAAGCTAGCTGAGATTCTCCAAACTATTAAGAAGCAACTGCTTTTGAAAGAGAAAAATAGATTATTGCCCTTAGGTATATTTTTTTATTTAAAGGTACATTTTATTTTCTTGTTTATTATATACTAACAGCAACTAACATTTTATTGAGTACCTGCTACAGACCAGGTATTGTTCTAAACACTTTAGACATTTTTAACTCATCATATCCTCACAGTAACCTTAGGAAATCAGTACTTTATTATCCTCATCCTACAGATGTGGAAAATGAGTGACAGAGAGGTTAAATAACTTGTCCATCTGGCTCCCATCACTCCAAATTGTATATACATATAGAGTACCTGATTTTATTCATTCTTGTAATTTGAGTTGGTTCTATCTCTCAAACTTCTAACCCCTAGTACAAATAATTTGTCCCCCCGGGTTCTCAGAACTTAGTCTGTGTGATATGTACTCAAGCTGCTTTTATTACAGTAATACTCACTCAGACACCATCCTGAAGCCATAGGAAATGTATTAGGACTTGTCAGAGGAGTTACAGTGCTGGCTCAGGCACTATCAACTCCCCAAACTTGAGCAAATCACTAAACTCTCTGTTGAACACTAGACAATCGGGAACAATGTTTCATTCCCTGCCTACTTCTCGTGGTTCTTGAGACAGCATGGAGAATCCAAAACATCTTTGAGAAGTATGGAATGCTCTGTAAAGCTGAGCACATTGACAGGACAATGCAGTTGTCAAAGGCTGAAAGTGGAAGGTGAAGGTGTCCCAAGCAAAGCTCTTAGAATCAGCAACTAGCATACTCCCCACCTTTCCCTACTCTTCTTCTGAGCTCTTACTTGCAGCAGAGGTTTATTCAAGGGAGGGGAAAGAAAGGAAAAAACATTGCTGATGATGACAACAACAACAATAATAAATAGGTGTGCTCATCAGCACAGAGAAGCAATGTGTCCAGTCAACTAAAGTACAGACATTGGAGCTAGACTGCCCAGATTGGATCCTGGATCTGGCACTTGGACAAACTGCTTTATCTTTCCCTGCCTCAGTCTCCTCATCTGTACAGCGAAGATAATAATAGTCTCTACTTGATTGGATAGTTGTGACAATTAAACGACAATATTCATAGAGAATTTAGAGTAGCCTGGCAGAATCACTTCTAAATATAGACAATTGAGAGCTCTGAGTAGCAGGTGCCGCCGATCCATTGCTTATTGTACTAGCAAAGTAAAAGATGGAATCTTGGCTTTTCTTTGTTTCTATTTTCTATCCTCATGAAAAATTAGTAATTCTTTTTCTACTTTGGCCAAATGACTAGAACAGAAAATTGTGCTTCACCATTTATGTGGCTGATTTCATCTACTTCCGAATGTTTTTATATTTTAGTAACAAAATGTCCACTTCAGCGCTGTGGAACCATGTTGGATTATTATGACTTTGGGGATTCATGGAGATTACATTTATAAAGATGCTAAGTCAGTAGCAGCAGAGGACCAAAGAGTCAAGTCAGTAGCAGACACGAAGCAGAAAAAAAAGAAGCAGATGAGCAGTGTATTTCCTATCCCAAAATCCCCGGCCTTAGCCCATATGCTTTTGCTTTGACCCTGATGAGACATACTAAAGAAGAAGAGCAAATATAGTAGAAATAGACCTAAACCTTCATGTCAGTGAGACAGATGTTTAAATCAACTCACCAAACACTTGCTACAATATGAAATAAAGAGCACAGTGCCTATTTCACAGGTGCAGAAATTATAGCTGAAAGCAGGTGACTGAACTTGCCAAAGGACAGTTACTCTTTCTCCCTGCCTCTTCCTACCTCGCTTTCTCTTCCATCCCAAAAATCTGTCTCTTCAAAATTCAGTCCATCCTAGTTCTAGTCTTTCCCCTCTTTCCTCCTGCCTTTCCTATATATTTATCTCTTTGTTAGGTCACTTCAGTTCACTCTAAAATCACTAGCCTTTCTAGAGTTTTTTCAGTTCTTCTCTATACCCATTACTGGATTAACCCAACAAACCAACCTGACATGGCTGGCCCAAGCAGCAAAGTCACTTTGCTCTTCAAAGGCCAGTCAAGATCAGGACAGGTCAAGATCAGGAATATGTACTTGTATGTATATTGTTTTTGTCGCAATATGATACTTACTGCCTATGCCATGTTTCTTGTATTTATAAATTTGATCCTCAAGATATAGTGTTCTGACTTACTCTTTCTTTATTTTTATCTTTTTATCTTTTTTTTTTTTTGAGATGGAGTCTCGCTCTGTTGCTGAGGCTGGAGTGCAGTGGCACAATCTTGGCTCACTGAAATTCTCTTGTCTCAGCCACCCAAGTAGCTGAGATTACAGGTGCCCACCACCATACCCAGATAAATTTTTCGCATTTTTAGTACAGATGGGGTTTCATCATGTTGGTCAGGCTGTTCTCGAACTCCTGACCTCAGGTGATCCACTCGCCTTGGCCTCCCA
Organism: Plecturocebus donacophilus; assembly: GCA_004027715.1. Classification (NCBI taxonomy): domain Eukaryota; kingdom Metazoa; phylum Chordata; class Mammalia; order Primates; family Pitheciidae; genus Plecturocebus; species Plecturocebus donacophilus. Next base: position 48,151 of record PVKP010008021.1, on the reverse strand, counting down.
AAGTGCTGAGACTACAGGCGTGAGCTTTCGCACCTTGGCTCATTCTTTTTAAAAGGACATAGTATTCTATAAAATTAAGAATGCATTGAACCAATCCCCAGCTGTTAAATATATAGGTTGCTTCTGGCTTATTACTATCATTAAAGAAACTTCAATGAAAAAATCTTGTACAAGTATCCCTTTACACGTGAGAGAGTATAAATGCACTCTTGGCAAACATTGATTTGTGTTTCTCTGGCTCAGCATCATATAATAACAACTAATACACATTTTGAAAATCAGTGAATAAGTGAGCAAATAACTGGGAGTGTGACAATAAACCACAGCCAACATAAATGACACAGCAGTTCAGCCTGCATTATAGAAGTTTGCCTCTACGTAACCACTCCTGAATTCAACTTTTCTTGCCTATAAAATAATAAAATTTTGAAAAACTGTTGAAAGGACTAAAATGAGATAATATAAGTAAGGTGCCTAGTCCAGGGCAATGTAAGCTATCATGATTGGACTAAAATAACTTATCCATGTAAACTTTACATGCTTTAAATAAGCAGCACCTGGGTGGATAAAATAACTTATCCATGTAAACTTATCCATGCTTTAAATAAGCAGCACCTGGGTGCTGTGATCATATCATGGACAAGGAATATCAATGAAGTGTTTGAGATCCACAAGGCAGAAAGAGCTGTCTCAAACCCACTGCAATGGTTACAGGGATGTAGGGGGGTAGATTTTCATGACTCCAGTGTTTTGAATGGTATTTACAGCACTATTCAAAGTGTTGCTATTTGTCTTGATCTTCCAATGACAACTTCAAAAATGAATTTTACAGGTACATAATCTATTGTTCTTAAAACAATTGTAATAGCAGCTATGTACTCACTAAGGAATTTTTATGGAATCATAAGCAAAAGGTATTTATTAAATGACTGTTTACATGCTAAGTGACATTTTAAAAAGAAAAACTGTATTCCTGACCCTAGGAGAAACAAAAAGGCAACTAAATATAGTGAAAAGAACACTGGAGCCACCTAGACCTGAGTTTAAAGCCCAGCATTTATTCCACAAAATTCAAGTGGTTTGTATACCAGGCATTAAAATAAGCTAGGGGTTAGCCAACCTACCACACTGTCACTTAAAAGATAGTTAATCTTATCAAGTGATTTAGCTTATCTTTCTCTAGGGTGAAGTACCAGCTTCATAATCTTTTTATGAAGGTAACACATGTAAAATACACAGCAGTATTAAGTAAACGATGGTTCCTCCCACGCCTTACCAAAAGCTAACCATTCAAGACACGACACTAAACTTTAAAACATTAACATGCATACATCAAAGAAAGCATGAACCAATCAGAGACTAAAGAGCAGAATAGTTACATCCAATCAAGTCCAGGAATTACACAGTGATCCTAGAGCTAGAACACGCACAGAACCTAGCACACAATAGCTACTCTAAGAGGTCTATTGACTACACATAGTGAATCAAGAATTCAATTAGAGCCTCAGGATTAATAGGAGACAATGTAACACACTGGGAAGAGTACAGACATAAAAATTAGGAGACCCAGGTTTGTGTCTAAAAAGTCTGGACCACCAGCCGTATTTTCTTGAGCAAATCACGGTCTTTTACAGCCTCAGTCTTCTCATCTGGGAAGCTGGAGGGTTGTGGTACATCTTTCTTAAGTACCAAAAATTTCAGGTAAAAATGCTTGTGAAAGCCTCTGCTTTGTATTTTATTTGCTCAATCTGAAATTGATCTGCATGCAGCTTGTTCCAAAACCCAGAGATGGTTTGAAACCCCCAGATTGGTGGACTTGATCAATATATCCACGTTTCATTTTTTTACCCTAAAATATAGTGTATAGACTAGTAAGAAACACTATTGCTGAAAAAGAAATACCTCATGTTAAAACCTAAAGACTAAAAATTAACCAGTCACTATGTTTTTAGCAAACATACTTACGATTGTGTGATTGTGTGGAGTTTTATTGTCCCCTTGATGAATAGAAATCTTTAAAAATGTATAGGCTGGAACTGAATACCATGTCAAATCTATTGGCACTGCATGTTTAAACACCTGCATCTCATCACCAGCCCTTCATAATATTGTTAAACAACAATTATACTTACGATGAGTAATGAATCCAGATATGGCCTTCCTTGAGATGTACTTATGCTTGTGTTAAAGGTAACCCATTAGTAGCATATGAAAACTTCTCAGATAAAAGAGGATTCATAAATACATCCATTTAATACTCAACAAAGTTTTAAATTATAATAAATTATGATATCATCTTCTTTATTGGAGAATCTCACCTTATTTTTCTGAGAACAATCCATTCTTGTTTACCACAATTCTAAATTTCACTTGCCTAATTAGATTTAAATCTTAAAACTAAAAGTTTTACTTTGAAATTTAACGCATTTAGTTTTGATTTTTTTCATACTTTAAAGGAGAATGGTAACTTGAGACAAAGGCTAAGCTTGCCATGGAAGCTACCTCACATTTTGCTTAAAATCGACCTTTGCTGATAGATTTAAAGAGAATCTCAGAGAAATCATTCACCTACTTCCCAAACCAGAAAGACTAAAGCATGCTGATCACTGTGATCAAAAAGGCTCAGCTTCATGAAAAAGAGACACAAATATAAACAACATTGGTCAAAAGATATAATAGTAACAGCTAGTATGCCTGGCAGCATGGTTCTAGGCATTTTACATCTAACTCATTTAATTCCCACAAAAACCTTATGGCAATGGTTGGTGCTATTATTACCATGTTTGAAATGAGGAACCTGAGTTGCAGAAAGATAAAACACTTCTCACAAAATCCCAGGACATAAATTGGCAAAGCCAGGATTTGAACTCAGGGTGTCTGACCCTAGGGTCTGTGCGTAATCACTATTCTCAACCAATTATTCTGTTTGTGTTTGTCACCCACTCAAGCAATAGCCACCTGAAAGCAGGTACCGCAGCCTCAGCATCACATTTGTAGGTGACGTGGAATACAGATAAGAGCTCACTGGCAATTCCAACCTCTACTCTGGAACTGACCTGGCCTTTTCAATATACTTCTTGCTCTGATCCTGTTATCTCCAGCTTATTAACATGAACTTATCTCTGCTCTCCCAAAATGCTAAGCCCTAAAACTCATCTGACCAATGTTACAACCACCATGGGGAAATGAATGACTCTGGTTAAGTGCTCAAAGTCCTCTACCACTTGCAGTCTTCCTGAAATCATTTTTAATGTAATCTTATGATCCCAGGCATAGTTTATCATAGAAAAGTTTATGCTACTGAGGGTTAGCATGATCCAAAATACAGCAACTGCTCTCACAACATAGGATTGTTCTAAAGACTCCAGCAGACTGCAATTGCACTCCCCAGTTTGCTTTTGGTGCAGCTAGCTTTGAAGTGGTTGAACACTCACATGCCTGATGGACTACTGACTGAGACTCCAAGCGCTAGAACTGTGAGGGCATCCTGAGGACCAGGCAGGCTGCCCATGCACCTGAACCCCAATCTCCTGGGAGAAATCCCTAACCACTAGCTCTTCCTCCACCTCTAGGAAGTCAGTCTGGACAGTCCTGTTAAACCAAAGTCACATCCTGCAGCTCACAGCCCTCCTACAGCTCCAAATCTCACTCAGAGTACTCTCTCCAATGGCTTCCTACCAGGCTGAACAGGATCTGGCACTGCTTTGACCATTTGGGAACATTTTTTAGTGTGAAAGGGGAGCCTACTAATAATTATTCTGGAATTTCAGGTATAAGTCTGAATTGCCCTAAGTAAATATGGATATACCATGTACCTATCGCCTACTCTCTTCCCTTCACTTGCTCTAGTCCAGCTCCTTTACTGTTCCTTCAGTATCCCAGGCTTGCCATTGCCTCAGGATCTTTGCACTTGCGGTTCCCTCTCTCTAGACACTCTTTCTCCAGATATCTTCATGACTTAATCCTTCAACTCCTTCACCTCTTTGCTAAATATTATTATCAGCTTCCAGTGACCACCATGTTTTAAAAGTTACCATCCTACACACATAGACTCATGCACACATGCACATGCATAGCCATGCTCATGCCTATTCCCCTTGGGTTCTTTACTACCATTGAACTACCATTTATTTTATTTATACATTTTGTGTATTGCCTGTCTTATCCAGAACCTCTATATATAATTGTTTAGTGCAAGCCTTGCCAAGTGGAAGATTAAGTGGTTGGCCTCATGCCAACATCCCTCTTGTCAACCAGGAGTGGGGTTTCATCAAACGGGAAAGTGTCCTCTTCTACCCATTGTACATTTGAACAGAGGCTCCATATATCCTAGCAGTGGTCTGTTCTCTCCCTACTAGAACATAAACTCCATGACTGGAAACTTATCTTCCTTCTTGCTCACTATCTATAATACTTAGAACAATACCTTGTATGTCATAGGTACTCGAAAATGTTTGTCAAATAAACAGATGAATGAAAACAAAAATGAGCTCTGCTGTCACATCCTTTCCAAGTGCTGAGATGTTCCTCTCACTTTTCTAATCTATGCTCCCTTCCCTTTTCACTCCGTCTTTTTTTTTTTGCTTTTTTAACACATTTAGTGTTACTTTCTTTTATTATTTGCATCTTATTATTATTATTATACTGTAAGTTCTGGGGTACATGTGCAGAA
>PVKP010008021.1:0-43379 GCA_004027715.1 Plecturocebus donacophilus | reverse complement strand
AGGTAACTCATAAGGTTTAAAATAATCTCTTTTTAGATAATTGCTCAACCAATTCAGAATTTAAACCTAATCATTTCAAAGTTCAAAATCGTTTTCAGAGTTCCCTCCACTCTCAAGTGTGTTGCCTACTCTGCCCCTCCAGCTTGCAGGTGGAAAAATTTTTTCTTGGCGCCAGGGATGGGGTGATAACTCTGAGTGCCATCTGCTGGGCCATTCCTGGCCTCTGGAGAGTCTCTTCCTGTCTGGCCTTTCTGTTTTTATCCCTCTCCCTGTTGCCTCCATAGCTGATGTAACGGGTCCCAACAGACCACCAGGATGGGTGGAGTCAGTGCCAGCCTCTACTGCCCATATACTGCTATGGTCTTGGGTCTGGAGGTCAGGGCAGCTTGGAGCTTCCTCACGGAAATGCCAGGCTACTCCTGGGCCTGGCTCCTATAGCATTCTTACACCGCACTCTGCATCAAACGGGGAATTCTGGATCCCCTGCCCCATGCCATGGGTAAGTTGTGGAGAAACTGGGGTGCTTGTCAAGTACACTATCTTGCTCTCTCTCTCTCTTCCCCAACCCCTCTTTTCTCTCCTTGAAAATGGGATTCCGCTGCATTTGTATTTGTAAAATGTTTATTCTTAAGATGAATGATGGGTACACAAGTGTGTTATAGTTCTCTCTGGACTTTTAGATGCCTGAAATATTTCACATGTTCAAAATACAAGAACATACTACCTTTTCTACTATACCGCTTATGCTTTATATTGATGAAGGTCACCCAAAACTCCAAATGGAAATGAAGAGACATGATATGAATGATTATTACATTCCCTCTTGCCCAGAGAACCTTCTAGATAAGACACATTCATGGTTTTCTAGCCTTGGTCAAAACTTGCAGTGTTATCCTTGCTCTGCTGCCTCTGCCTCCTCCTCCTTCTCAGGCCTGAATAGAATAGGGTCATGCAGGCAGCCAGGGGTGGCCTTGGTTGGTAGCAAAGATGATTCTGGGAGGACTGCTGGCCCAGGCCCCACATAAGCAAACTTGGGTATGGGCTGAGCTTGCTTTCCAGCCCCTAGGGCTGAGTCCAGCCCTTGGTCCAAAGTGAGACAGATGACAGTTGTACTGGGCAGCTTGATCTGGAAACCTGACCCATGCCAGGGAGAATGTTTCATCATCCCCAAATCCCTCTTACTAGAGCAGGAAATAGGGGCTCCTGAGAGGAACTGGTAGGGTAGGAAGCTGAGGCCAGAGGGGCCATAGCCCTGAACTGTACAAAACAGTATGGGGACTGGGTTAGGAGCAGGAGATTTAAGAAACAGGACTGAGAATACTGCTACAGATTCCCATTTCTTTCTGTATTTAGGAGTGGACAGTGGAATCTGACTATATGTGAAATATCATTAAAGAGTCAGATCTTGACTCTGTTCCCCATCCTGAGATGTATCTTCTCAGGATCTGCTCTCCTCTGAGAAGGGAGCCCAGAGTAAAGGAGGAACAAGTGGGTCTCTTCCTTCTAGAAGTCAAATTTCAGGTGAATTGCTGCTTTATATTCTCTTTTCTACATATCTCTTATTGTGGTCCTAGAAGCATTTGATGTCTTTTTTTCTGAACTCTGTTACTTTGATTGTCCAAGAACTTGTTAACCAGTTCCATCTTTCTTTTTCAATGAATGAAAAGTGTAAAACCTCCCCTGTATATTCCTGTTCCTTCTTCCCAGTACTTGATATTCATTCAACAAGCTACCCAATCAGTTTTGACCACATAAGAGGGTCTACTCAGGGCAGGAGGTCACAGTGGCAGGGGATTCCTCAGCGTGTCCATTGTCCATGAAGATGTGGAGCCCAGAGAGGTTATGAGGCTCAGTCTGATGCAGTATGTGTTGTCCCTGACCCTCCCAGTTTCTCTGTTTTATATCGCCTTGTACCTTAGATCACTCTGGGGCCATTTTGCTCTTTCCTGAAACACAGTCTTTAGAAACTCCTTTCATCATGGTCTGTTGGTGGAAAAAAATCTCTCAGTTTTTGCTTATCTTAAAATATCTTTATAATAAAATGATTTATAATCCTTTAGGTATGCCTATGTAAAAAACCTGCATGATCTGCACATGTACCCAAGAACTTAAAGTATAATTAAAAAAAAAATCTTTATTTCACTTCTATTCTTGTAAGATCATTTTGCTAGGTACACAATACTAGATTGTTGTAACTCTCATTACACTAATGATGTTATTCCACTGTCACTAGCCTCCATCATTGCTGCTGGAGGTTCTACTGTCTGATTTTTATTCCTCCATAAGTGATATAAGAGATTTGTCTTTTCTCCCTGCTCCCTTGGTCATGATTACATTCCCAGTATCTGGCACAAAATAATAATAGCTACCACTTATACAGCATTTAACTATGTTCCAGGCAAAGTACTAAGCGTTTTATCTCATTTAATCTTTATCTTTAATTATGGTATAATATACAGAAAATACAATTTACTGTGTTAACTATTTCTGAGTGTATAATTCACTGACATTAAATACACACACAATGCTAAATAATCACCACCACTATTCCAGAATTTTTCATCATCCCAAGCAGAAACTCTGCATCCATTAATCTACAACACCCAATTATCACTTTCTCCCTAGCTCTTGGCAACCTCTATTCTACTTCCTGTCTTTATGAATTTGACAATTCAAATACTGCATGTGGTAGTCAGGGTTCTTCAGAGAAACAGAACCAATAGGATATATATAGATAAGTAGAAAGAGATTTAGCATAAGAAGTCATGGCCAGGTGTGGTGGCTTATGCCTGTAATCTCAGCACTTTGGGATGCTAAGGTAGGCTGATCACAAGGTCAGGAGATTGAGACCATCCTGACCAACATGGTGAAACCTCGTCTCTAATAAAATACAAAAAATTAGGCAGGCGTGGTAGTGCCCACCTGTAATCCCAGCTACTCGGGGGGCTGAGGCAGGATAATCATTTGAACCTGGGAGGCAGAGGTTGCAGTGAGCCGAGATCACGCCACTGCACTCCAGCCTGCTGACAGACTAAGACTCCGTCTCAAAAAGAAAAAGAAAAAGGAGTTCCTTGATCTGCTGTCTGCAAGCTGGAGGCCCAGCAAAGCCCGTAATCTAGTTCCAGTTCAAACCCAGAGGTTTGAAAACCAAGGGAGCCACTGGTGTAACTCTCAGTCCAGATCCAAAGACTTGAAAAACAGTGAGCCAGGGTCCAAGGCAGGAGATGACATCTTAGTTCAAACAGAGCGAAAATTCATCTTGTTTCCACCTGTTTGTTCTATGTAGCCCCATCCAATAAATAATTTAGATGATGACCACTCCCATTGATGAGGACAGATGTTTTTTACTCAGTCTGCTGAGCAAAGAACAGCTAATGCTAATCTCTTTTAAAAACTCTCACAGACACATCCAGAAACAATGTTTAACTAGCTATCTGGATAACACTTAGCCCATTCAAGTTGACACAAAATTAACCATCACACTCTAATATTAGTGAAAGTACACAATATTTTCTCTTTTGTGTCTAGTTTATTTCACTCAGCACAATATTTCCATAGTTCATCCACATTGTATCAAACTTCATTCCTTTTTATGATTGAATCATATTCCATTATATATATAATATATATTTTATATATATGTACCACATTATATTTATCTACTCACCTATTGATGGCACTGGGTTTCTTTGTTTGTTTTATGTTTGCTTATGTGGCAAATATCAACAATGATACATGCTTCCATTCCCTTATCTTGCTTTTTCTCTGTAGTACTTACCACTATTTGGACCATCTGTTTCTAGCTTTATGCTCTATGACTCTAGGCAGAGCAAATTCCTGGAGATCAGAGGAATCCTAGAGGAACGTTCCCCAGGTATGCCAATATGCTTCTTGTATCATTTCCATAGGGCACTGAATTGTGACCTATCATCTAGGCCAAATTATTAGTATTTGCCAAAGTGAATGGTCACTTTTTCTTTCAGTTGTTCATACTGGATATGAGGAAAAAAATATTTCTAAAATCTTCCCATGCTCATACTTAAATGCCCAAAGAAGTACTTAGTTGAATACAAAAGGTGTCTCCAGACCATCTCAGTTACAGCAGGAGTTAATCCCTGCTAAAATCAGAGAAGAGACTGAGAATGAGTTCAGTGCCACGTCATGCTGAGATGAAGACACTCAGTTTCTCAAATTACTTTCTTATAAAACATCTTAAAATGCCTTTCTGTACTTAAAATGCCTTTCTAACTCACACCTGCTGAGAAAATGATGCTCTTTTCTAGGCCACAGGTTGTCTGACCTGCCCTACATTTACCTGACTTCTTACAGTCCTCAGGTCACCCATGAACTGGATACTTTCTGGCTTCTTCTTTAAAACATCCACTTTAATACTTGCTGTGGAAAAGATGCTGTCCAAGGTTACAAACTTGTTTAGGACCAACTCTCCTGCGTCTCCTCCATGCTAAACCATACAAACCTTGGTTTGCATACTACATAATTTTAAAATACATGTTCAATATATGATCACTGATTTAGTTATGTGTTTGAAACATGGAACCATTGAAAGCATACTTTTCAGAAAGCAATTTTTTTCCCACAAATACTAATGATTGTTTCCCAACAATTCGATCAAGAAGGGCTCCTGCAGAGCAGCAGGAAAGTAAGCAGTAGAGGGGTGGCTTTAGTGGGCAGCTCATTGGGAGGTACAGATGAGGTCCCCTTTCCACTCCTATTCCCCAAGGAGAGGCCTAATATCTGAGGCTGACTCCAAATTGTGGTAGAGAAATTCCATTCAGAGTGGGGCTGCATGCTGAGAACAAGGGGAAGACAGGTGGAAGATATGGTACAAAGATGGACCTTCCAGAGAAAACTTAAAGTCATTCCAGGAAGAGCAACTAACACAGCAATAGAAAAGCAGGAACAGAGGCTCACCAGAGTGCCTCCAGTACCTGCAAAGTTCTCACTCATTCATTCATTTATTCAATAAATATCAAATGAACATCTACAATGTACCAGCATCCTTCTGGGAGCTAAGGACACAGCAAAAAGTAAGACAGACTAGGCCATGCCCTCATGGAGCTGACATTCTAGATGCAGCAGGTATGAATAAATATTTGTTGATCAACTGAAGAAAATGACTGAGCCCACACACTTCCTTTATTCTAATATGATCTCTTCCTCTGCCACATTACAAAGTAAAAAGAATGAAGATCTCAAATAAATTTTCAAGTTGGCCACAATATTTGAAATTGAGTAAGAAGACTAGGGGAAATGTGGCTTTAGACCCATTATTCTTACAATTACCCTTGTGTATAACGTTTCTTGACATATTCATTTAAAATAGTACGAAAGCATCTGATTGGCCTGAAAGGATAATAATTAACAATTGATCTTATTTATGTTTAAATTCAATGGGCCATCCCACTGAATAAATGAGATATAAAGTACCATTTTATACTATATACATTATAACATAATAGTTATAAAATAGTATTCCAGTTATAACATAGTCATAACAATATATATACTATATATACTATTCATAACTATAAATACATTATACAATATATATAGTGTACATATATATACACTATATATATTGTTATGGTATAACATAGTTATAACATAATATACATATAAAACATAGTTACAACATAATATATATATATATACTACATGTATAATATACATATACCAACTATTAGGTTATAACTATTGTTTATACTATTATGTTATCATTACTGTTATATTGTATAAACAATAGTTATAACCTAATAGTTGATATGGTTTGGCTCTGTGCTCCCACCCAAATCTCATCTCAAATTGTTATTGGGGGAGGGACCTTGTGGGAGGTGACTGGATCATGGGATGTGGAATGTAAATCCCTTGCGTGAGCAATTCTCATAAATTTCTTGACATATTCATTAAAAACAGTATGAAAGCATCTGATTAGACATGAAAGGACAATCATTTATAATTGATCTCATTTATATTTAAATTCAATGGGATATCCCACTGAATAAATGAGATGTAAAGTACTATTTTATACCATACACATTATAACATAATAGTTATAAAATAGTATTCCAGTTTACCCCATGCTATTCTCGTAATAATGAGGGAGTTCTCACAAGATCTGATGGTTTAAAAGTGGCAGGTTCCCTTGCACTCTCCTTCTCTCCTAATACCTTGTGAAGAGATACTTGCTTCTCCTTCGCCTTTCACCATGCTGGTAAGTTTTCTGAGGCCTCCCAGTCAAGCAGAACTGTCAGTCAATTAAGCCTCTTTTGTTTATAAATTACCCAGTCTCAAAAGTGTCTCAGGTAGTATCTTTATAGCAGTGTGGAAACGAACTAATACTAACATAAATACATTATAATATAGTTTCTAACATTTTAATTAATGGAGTAGTACATATATATCTAAATATAAGTATATGAGATATGGGCACTAAATTTTTTAACATTGCTAGACATTTTTAATCAAAATTTGGACATCATTATTTTAGATCCTTGGGCATTAGTTGGTGAGTTGCTTAGGAGAATGCCAACCCCAGATGCACTGGTTCTGAGTATATCCAGACCAGGTCTACTAGTTCTGAGGCAACTGGGGCTCAGGACCTGAAAGAAGGTGCATTCTAAATACACAAAACAGTAAATGCAAAGGACCTAGGAGGGAAGTGTGCTTGGAGGACTGAGCAGAGGGAGGGGCTAGAGTGTAAAACATAAGTGAGGACGCCAGTAGGGTAGTGGGATCCAGATTATGTAGAGTCTTGGAGCCATGATAAAGACTTTGGATTTTATTGTGAGTAAAATCAAAGCCCATTGGAAGTTTGTGAGCAGAAGAATGACATGATCTCTTTATATTTTAAGAAACATTACTAAGTTCTTCAATCCAACTTTGACCTGGATATATTTTTACCACATCTGTCTGATCTGTGTGTCTACATCTCAAATTGCTCTAAACTAGGAGGGAAAAGCAAAGGTGTATAACTTTATCCTCTAAATGACAGAATCTGTCATACCAAACATGTAAGTAATTCTGTAATTTGATACTTTCATTCACCATCAGATTATTGAAATTTATCCTTGATAAATGGCATGGTAGTTTCAATTTATTCCTTTAAACTAGTTGCAACAGGTCATTGTATAAAATAGGCCACAATGTATTTATCTACTCTCCTGTTAATGAACACGTTTTTTTCAATTTTCCATTACAAATCAATGCAACAGAAAACAGTCCTCTATGTCAGAGGTTCCCAACCCCCAGGCCAATAGGAAATAGGTGACTCAACAGGAAGTTAGTGGCAGGCTGGGGAGCAAGCATTATCACCTGATCTCTGCCTCCTGTAAGATCAGTAGTGACACTAGATTATCACAGGAGCTCAAACCCTATTGGGAACTGCTCACTCAAGGAATCTAGGTTGCACACTCCTCATGAGAACCTAACTAATGTCTGATGATCTTCTAAGATGGAACAGTTTCATTCAGAAACCATCTTCCCCAACCCGCTTCTGGTCCATGGAAAAAATATTTTCCACGAAGCCAATTCCTGATGGCAAAAAGGTTGGGGACCGCTGCTGTATATGTCTTCATTGAGCACACAGTCTCTAATTTCATATCTTGGTGGAAATTGTTGAGTCAAATGTGTTTGCATTCCAGAATGATAAATGCTAGAGGGTGGGAAGCATATAAGGGTGGGAGCCAGGATAAAGAAAGGTTGGTTAATGGGCACAAACATACATTTAGATAGAAGGAATACATTCTAATGTTCAATACCAGAGTATGGTGACTATCGACAACAACAATATATTACATACTTCAAAATAGCCAGAAGAAAGGACCTGAAATGATCCCAACACATAGAAATGATAAATACTCAAGGTGATGGACACCCCAAAAACCCTGACTTGATCATTATACAGTCAGTGCATGCAACAGAATATCACATACAGACCCCATAAATATGCACAAATATTTGTATCAAAAAATCAAATAAAACTAAAAAGTGCATTCTACAGCTGTGTTAGTCATAAAAATGCTCTCTAAAGTGATTCTGCAGAAGCTTATGTACAACTCTCCATTTCTCTAGACCTCTGTCAACACTTTTTTTTAATCATCAGACTTTTTCATCTGTGTCAACTCATGAGTATGAAATAATCTTTCATTACAGTTTTTATCTGCATTTCCCTTGACACTAGTAAGTGAAAACATTTATTTATACTTGTATTGGATATTCACATTCCCTCTTGTTGAATTGTCAATTCATATCCTTTGCTCATTTTTCTACCCAGTTAACTATCTTTCCCTTACCAATTGGTAGGAATTCTATGTAAATTCTAGATATAAATTCCTCATTAGTATTTGCTCTCCAAATATTTGTTGTTAACTTGTAACTTGTCTTTTATTTTTGTCATAAGGCTTGGCAAATGAAACTTTTTAATTTTTAATGTAGTAAAATGTATCAATATATCTTGAAAGTTTATGATTTTTATGCCCTAGGAAACCCTTTTATACCCCTCAGGTCATAAAATATATTTTATATTTTCTCTAAAAGTTACTATTTTCTTAAACCTGCCTAAAGTTTACTTTTCTATTTAGTGTGAATAGATATATAATATTACCTTTTTTTTAATGTAGAGATAGCCAGTTATCCCCATCCCATTTATTGAATAGTCCTTCCTTTCCTCATCAGTATCTAATATTCTTTCTTTTGTATATCAAATTTATGTATTCTATTCAGTTCCACGGGTCTACCCTTGAGCAAACAGCATGCTGTTTAATGACTATGGTTTTTATAAAAAGTCTTCATCTCTGGTAAAAGAAGTTCCCATATTTTGTTCTTATTTATAACTGAAAGATTATAAGTTGATCTTTCATTTAATTTATAGGATGGCTCTACTTTTAATTTCACCAAAAATACTATGATGGAATTCTCATTCATATGCATACTATCTCTTCATTTATTTGGGCACTCTCTTTTATATCCTTAAATAATGTTTTGTACTTTTCTCCATATATGTCTTATAAATTTATTTCAAAGTAATTTATAGTTTGGGTTTTAATAATTTGTAAATGTTAATAATTTGGAGATAACTTTAAAATTTCCAGGTAGATAATCGATATTATCTTTTCCCCCCAGTTCTTATACATTTTTCCCTATATTTTATTGCTTTGAACCCCCAGGACATTTTTTAATAGGCACAATCATAGTAGTCATTGGTGTTTTCCTTATTTTAATGAAAATGTTTCTAAAGTCTTGCTATTAAGTCTGTGTTTTGTTTGTTGGTGACAGACCCAGGCTAGAGTGCAATGGCTCTATCTTGGATCACTGCAACCTCCACCTCCTGGGTTCAAGCAATTCTTGTGTCTCCGCCTCCACAGTAACTGGTATTACAGGTGTGCACCACCAACCCGGCTGATTTTTTGTATTTCTAGTAGAGATGGGGTTTCGCCATGTTGTCCAGGCAGTTCTCAAACTACTGAACTCAGGCAATCCACCCACCTCTGCCTCCCAAAGTGCTAGGATTACAGGTGTGAGCCATGGCACCCAGCCTACGTTTTTTTCTATAAGATTTTTACAGATGTTTTATCAGGTTAAGAAAGTTCCCATCTATTCCTAGTTTCCTAATTTTTTTTTCTCTCGTGAATTAATGTTGAAGTCTGTGTCTAATGGAATTATTATATTATTTAACTCCCTTAATCTATTAACAAATAATTTCATGAATTGATTTTCTGATGCTAAACTGTTAATGCATCCCTAGAATTAACCCTGCATAATTATGACATATTTTATTGTATATACTGTTGGATTTAATTTTGCTAGTACTTCATTTAATATTTATCATAAATTAGATTGATTCGTAGTTTGTCCTGTTTCATTTTCTGAGGTTTTATTAACCTCAGAAAATGAATTATGTGAGTTTTTCTCTTTTTGTATGTAAGAATTATCTAACATTTGAAGTTTTAAGAAAACTCACAAAATCCTCTTGGCATGCTGTTAAAGGAACAAAGGAAATTTCTGAATACTGACTTAATAGTGTTTCTATTTTGTTGACATATGTGATACTGTGATATCATATAATAAAAAATATATGTTAGGTCTCTGCCCCTGGTTCCTGACAGAGAGCTTCTAGTTAATCCCTTGGAATTTCCTGGGTGATAGAAGTGTCTTTTGTCCTAATGAGGGGACTCTTGGAAGGCTTCTAGATGGAGGTTGGACACCAGAAAGACCAAGCCATGATTGGAAGCTTGGAACTTTTAGCTCCCCATGCCCCTATACTCCAGGAAGGAGAAAAGGACTGGAGACTGAGTTAATAATCAATCATGCCTGTGTAATGAAGCCTCCATAAAAATCCCTGAGTGATGGGGTTCAGGAAGTTTCTGGATTGCAGAACACATGGAATTCTGGGAGAATGGTGTGCTCAGAGCAGTCATGGAAGCTCCACACCCCTTCCTCCATACCTTGCCCTACATATCTCTTCATCTGGCTGTTTATCTATGTATTTTATCATATCCTTTATTATGTAGTAAACCAGTAGATAAAAGTGTTTTCCTGAGTTCTGTGAGCCATTCCAGCAAATAACCAAACCCAAAGAGGAGATTGTGGGAACCCTAATTTATAGCCATTGATCAGAACTACAGATGACAATCTGGGACTTGTAATTGGCACCTGAAGTTGGGCCAGCCTTGTAGTACTATTCCTTTCACCTGCACAGTCCTGTGGGACTGTACTCTTAACTTGTAGGAAGGTCTACGCAAACTCTGGTTAGTGTTAAGAGTTGAGGTGAATTGTAGGATATCCAGCTGGTTTTTTGAGAACTGGCTGATAGGGGAAAAACCTCACACACATCTGGTTACAGAAGTGTTATGTTTTGAGAGTAAAGTAGTAATTTATACCTATAATCCCAGCTCATACCTATAATCCCAGCATTTTGGGAGGCCAAGGCAGTCAAATCAGGAGGTCAAGAGTTCAAGACCAGCCTGGCCAACATAATGAAACCTCATCTCTATCAAAAGAAAAAAATACAAAAAATTAGCTGGGCATGGTGGCGAGCACCTGTAATCCCAGCTCCTTGGGAGGCTGAGGCAGGAGAATTGCTTGAACCCAGGAGGCAGAGGTTGCAGTAAGCCAAGATCATGCCATTGCATGCCAGCCTGGGTAATAGAGCAAGACTCTGTCTCAAAAAAACAAAAAAACAAAAACAAAAAAAAAAAAGAAAGAAAAGAAAAGAAAAAGAAAAAGAAAAAAGAAAATCATTTGTTTGGTTTTCTTATTAACACAAGGTAAGTTATTCATAGTATTGACTCGATTTTCTAAATCTCCACAGTGTCTGTACTTATAGTTCCTTTTTTAGCCATAATATTGTCCTCCCTTTTTTTCCTTAATCAGTCTTATTAGGTTTGCCTGTTTTATTTACTCCTTTCTGTAACAAACTTTTGGCTCTGTTGTTTATCTCTAATTGTATTTTTGTTTTCTATTTTGGTATTTTCTTCTCTTTATTGGTTCCTTATTTTTGCTTTCTTTGGATTTATTTCTTAGTTTGAATAAGTAGCCCTTAAGTTCCTAGTCCTTTAGTTCCCAGCCTTTGTTTCTCTCTCATTTGAAATTTAAGGTATAAATTCACCCCTAAGAACCGCTTCAGCTGCATCTCACTTGCTTAGTAATATTATCATTTAATTCTAAGTATTTAATATTAATTATATATTAATATTTAATATTATCATTAAATTCTAAGTAATTCTAAGAAGTAATAATTAAATTATTTCTAGCCCTAGCATAGTGGCTCATGCCTGTAATCACCATGCTTTGGGTGGCCAAAACGAGAGGATCACTTGAGCCCAGCAGTTCAAGACCAGCCTGAGAAACACAAGGAAACTCTGTCTCTATGAATAATTTTTAAAATTATCTGAGCAGGGTGGTGTGCACCTGTGGTCCCTGCTACTCAGGAGGCTGAGGCAAACACGTGATCCCAGGATGTTGAGGCTGCAGTAGGCCATGATCATGCCACCACCCTCTGAACCAAGCAACAGAGCAAGACCCTGTCTCAAAAAAAATACATATATATATGTATACTTCCAAAGTCTTTGGGTAATATTATTATTGATTTCCGTGGTTGATGATGCTATTCAGCTACCCAACGTCCATTTTGTCCTCATCTTTTGTAATAAAACCCTAAGTTTGAGGCAGCAATGTGCCCAGTTAATAGACCATATTTCCCAGCCTCTCTTGCAGCTAAGTCTGACCGCAAGACTAAGTTCTAACAAATGAAATATGAAGTACTAAGCACCTGAAACTCAAAATATTCTCCAAGCACAACTACTGAGATCTCCACCAAAAACCTATTCTCAAAATCCCCACTTCTTCCACCTCCTTCCACTCCAGGTTTTTGGAGCCACAAACCTGGAATTCTTTCTTGATTCCCCTTTTCTTCATATCCCACGTCCTAGCCATTACAATATCCTATCAGCTCTGCCTCCAAAATCTTTCTAAAATCTAATCACTTCTTTGTTACTCAACTAATTTGAACCTACTCCTAACTACCACTGCCTCACTGGAATATCCTAATAACTTCCTATGGGACTCAAAATCTCTTTCTTCCAGAAAATTTATCCTGAATTCATGAGCCACTGAACCTCTTAAATGCAAACCAGATGATTCCATATCTGGCTTAAAATGAAGTTTCATTATGGCTTCTGCTTGGCAGCCAGAAGAAAAGACAAAACTCCTTTCATTGGCCACCAGGCCCCAGGTAATCAGATTCCTGCCAATTCCTCTAACCACTCCTTTGCTCTACACTTTCAGCCACTGACATTCTCCTGCTCTTAATCATGCTCAGTCCAGCCTGCCTCAGGCTGCCTGGTCTTCCTGCTTAGAGCAATCTGTCTCCACGAACTTTCTGCCGACCAGAACTTTACGTGGTTGCCTCTTTCTCATAGTTCAAATATCATCTCCCCTCACATGCACACGTATGTTCATTGCAGCACTATTCACTACAGCAAAGACACAGAACCAACCTAAATGCCCAACAACAGTGGACTGGATAAAGAAAATGTGTTACAGATTCACCAAGCACTATGCAGCTATAAAAAGGAACAAAATCACATCTATTACAGCAACATTGATAGAGCTAGAGGCCATTATCTTAAGTGAATTAACACAGGAATAGAAAACCAAATAGTGCATGTTCCCACTTATAAGTGGAAGCTAAACATTGAGTAGACATGGACACAAAGAAGAGAATAGACACCAAGACCTACTTAAGGGTGGAGGGTAGGAGAAGGGTGAAGACTGAAAAACTCCCTATGGAATCCTATGCTTATTACCTGGGTGATGAAATAATTTACACATCAAACCCCTATGACATGCAATTTATTCATGTAACAAACCTGCACATGTAACCCCTGAACGTAGAATAAAAGTTGGAAAGAAAATAAATGAATTACTATATGATCCAGCAAACAGAAGAAAGAAAAGAAGAAGAAGAAAAAGAAGATGGAGGAGGAGGAGGAGGAGGAGGAGGAGGAGGAGGAGGAGGAGGAGGAGGAGGAGGAAGAAGAAGAAAAGAAGGAAGAAGAAGAAAGAAGAAAAAGGAAGAAGAAGAAAGAAGAAAGAAGAAGAAGAAAGAAGAAGGGAAGAAGAAGAAGAAGAAAGAAGAAGAAAGAAGAAAAGAAGAGGAGAAGAGAAAGAAGAAGAAGAAGAGGGAGAGGAAGAAGAAGGGAGGAGAGGAGGAGGAGAAGGACCTTTCCTGACCACACCACCCTAGCAAAAGCAGCACCCTCCTCCCACCCCAAGTGACCTTCAACCTCATTACCACCAATTTACAGTTTTCATAGCACAGTGGTTTTCTAGAATTACCTGAATTACCTGATTTATTCATCTGATAATTTCCCATTATTTATGTTGTTCACTATTGACAGTCTCCTAAAAAGAAAGATTTTTTTTCTTTACTGTTGCTTTTAGTATCTGACTATTGTTAGGTGGTCATTAAATATAATATATAAGATATAATACTGGAATACATACACACAGACAGAGAGACACGCAAAGACACACACACATACACAATACAGGTTATCTGATAAATGTGATAGTATGTTATACATAATATATGTTTAATATATATATGCTGTACAATATCTGATATACAGTGCATAATATACAATGTATAATATATAATAAAGCATATGGCAGTCAATATACAGTGTATACTATATACAAGGACAAATAATATTAAAGTATTTTTAAAAATATACATCTTAAAATTTTTCAGTTCTACTTCTATAATTCCTCCAAAGCCACAAAAACACAGACAGGAAGAGAGAGAAGGGAGAGGAAGAGATGACACAATTTGAAAGAGGATCTAGCTGATGCCAAGCCCTGATCTATATAGGACAGCACTCACCTCCCTGTTCTAACTTAAGTTATCAGAAGAAAGGAGTGGGCACCCAGGGGGCACTGGTCTATGAGCTACAGAGGCATCATCTTGCTGTGGTATGAGCTAAATGTCAGCTCTCATTGTCACCTGCACTACTCCTTGATAAGAGAATGAATCTGTGGTCCCCTTTCATGAAGTGTTGCCTTCTAAGAGCCTTGACATACCAGTTGTAGAACAGTAGCAATAAATGGACTTGTCTGGGCCTGTTTCCTTTCCAACACAGTTCATTCTGGGAGCCATGGAATCCCTCAGCTGCACAGATCCTTGAAGTTCAAATGGACATATAACTAATGAAACAGCATATTGCAGGTGCCTTATTTATAGTCCTCTGCTTAGGGCAAAGTAAGAACAGTAAGAAAACCAGGTCTTGTTTTTCAACTAGGTCATGTTTTTCAACTTTTCTACTATTGGCCTTTTCCATTAATCTTAAAATGTTATTTTCTACATCTTTGATTGCTACTCTTGAATTGTATTTCCAGTCACCATAAGCTACTTTTCTGCAAGCTGTAATTTAAGCCCATCTTGCTCACAAATTTTGAAAATGGAAATCCATAGAAGAGAAAACTATCTCCTCCTCATGTGCTTAGGATGTTGTGATTTCATCAGTGTTGCTGGGCTGTGTGGTCCTTTTTAGAGGAAGTTGCAATTCCCTTCATGGTAAATAGGAAGGAAAAGAAGGTGATTAAAGCCCTTAGGATGTAAATTTCAGTGTTGACTGAATGGTTCTTTTTATCCCAATCCTGCTTTTGTAAACAAAGCTCCGGTGAGACTGAGTCTGGAAAGCTACTACAGCTCCATGACAACTGGACTGGCCAGCCATGGGGACCATCTCCATGTTCACATCGTAGACATTTATAGCCATGCATATGCACATTGTAGGGACAAACATTCACTTTGGCTCTCACCAAGAAAAAGAGCATTAGCAACCAATTAGTAGAAGGTGGCACAGGAGAGGAGCACTACTAACAGGTCAACTTTGTGCCTAGTGAACTCAGCTGTTAATTTCAATGCATGATGGTAAGATAAAATTATTGTCTTAGTTTCTGTATGTTGGGCACATACAGGCACTGCCAAGACTCCTAATGCACTGTGATTTCTATGCTTGGACATCAGATGCATGATACAGGTTTTTCTTGGTGTATATATCTGTGTGTAAAGAATAAAGAGGTAGCATGACTCTCAAACAGAGATCCAAGATTTTCTAATTTTAAAAAATCCTTTACTAGTTATAAAGTCAAAAAATACAAAGGAACAAATCTTCTTACATGTAAAGCAACTGAACCCAAAAGGACGACACTATGGAGCCGCCCTGCACATAGCACTTTGCTGACTCACCTTTGTATGGGGTGTGCTTCTAACCCACAGGGTGGCACTGCTCACAATGGGAATGTAGCAAGGGGATTTCTGAAAGATTACAAACAAGGCATTTAGTATCATTTCAATGATTCTTACAAAGAAACATTTTCACTCCTGAGATGGTTTTTAGGTAGATCAGAAGTTAATTCTTTCAAACCATGGCTGTTCATTCACTGAGTACTGGATATTGCCAAAAACACTGTCCCAGGTGCTTTGGGAACAATGGTAAGCCCCAAACATAATTCCCATCCTCAAGAGTCCAGAGGAGGCCACAGGTAGTAATGAAATAATCACACAAATAAATGTAAAATTTTAACTCTGATACGTGTGATGAAAGAGAGAGACGACGTATTTTGAAAATATGGTGATACATTGGGATGAAATAGAATTAAACATTTACACCCTTTTCCATGTGACTTTGATGTACCTCCCATAGCTGAAGCCCATCCCAGCTGAGCCCAATGTAGCCACAGTCAACCCACAGGCCTATGAACATAAATAAGAAATGAACGTTTCTTGTTGAAAGTCACTTATTTGGAGTTGCTTGGCATGCAGAATTATCACTGTAGAAACCTATGACTGAAACATATATACAATACATACAATAAATATACTCAGTGAAGTCAGAAGAGGTAACCCCTGGGGATCTCACAATGGAAGAGAACAATTTTACTTTAATATCAAACCAGACATTTGATTTGAAGCTTACTTGCAATTTTACTTAAAATATCAAACCTTATCCATCTGCATGACAGCTAAATATATATATATATCAAACTTTAATAAGATAATATCAGAATTTGTTTTCATACTTCTGGTTTTCAATTTGGTGCTTTTTATCTAGTTAGTCATGCTCTTCAGGGTCTTTGACTTTTTGTTCCCCAATATTTGCTAAAATCAGTCTGTTAATGCTGGTGTCAAGAAGGAGAGATCTCCAAAATATCTATCACTAGGATATGTCAGAAAAACAATGTATATGTTAGAAAAACAATGGTAAGTCTGCCACTACATTTCCCAGAGGTGATTAGAGTCTAAAGCAAGAGGTAGTAACCAAAGAATCACACAAATAAAGGTAAGATTCCCATAACACTAAATGTTATGAAGATAACAGACATAGGTAGAGTCAAGGCACTATTATGTGGACTAGGATGATGGACTGGAGACCTAAATGGAGACAAAAATGGAAGAAGAAAAGAGCTTCTCTGAGATCAAAGTACCATGACAGATGGATGACGACAAGAAAAGTGGTAGGGATTCCCAGGTGGCAGAAGTAGGTAAAATTACTAGAATCTGGAATAAATAATTGGGAAGCATAATAGATTTCACAGCACTGAAGCTAAGTAGTGCTACAACTGTGATACATTTATACTGCCTGTCAAGGACAGGTGGGGCGCATGGGCCTCTGTGATACGTTCTCCCATGAGGTCAAGAAAATGGGTCTTCTGCCTAGTATCCCTCACATCAACTCTGTGTTGGGCACATGGTAAACATCCAATCAATGCACTTAAATAATGCAGGGACACTCTCCTGTCATCCCAAAAGGAGTCACAGGGTATGAAACCTGAAGAAATTCTAAATTGCTAACATTTGCACTTGATAGATGAGGAAACTGCTGGAGATCATACAACCATGTACTGACAAGTCAGGGCTCAAATTTTAGAACCTGGACTTCATATTCTACCCATCATCCTCTGTTGGGTTATAGGCACACATGCACAGCCTTCAAACCCCAGCTGCCTGGTTTGATTGGAAAAGCAACCCCATGTCTGCAGGGAGGGGAAGAAACTTCATTTACAAAGCAAGAATCACCAGGGGGAAAATCAGGCCCATCCCCATAATATGTATCTCAGTTCTCCTCCATGGACTTCCTGGCACTCACTCAAACCATGTACATTCGCACATCTGGTATCTTCCAATTAGGCAACCTTTGCCCAGGGCGGTTAGCACCAAGCACTGAATGCTGTCCCAAACCATTCTGCTCTGATACTTTTTTTTTTTTATTTTAGTGGAGATTTCTTAGTGCCACTCCTAAGAGCTATTCAAGTTGTGGATGGCACAGCAGGGTGGCATCATTCACAGAGACTGGGATGCCAAAACAATACCTCTTGGGGTTGTTTGTGTACCACCTGACCATTTATACAAAACAGTTCTGATATTTCTGTTCTCCAAAGAACAAGACTTTATGGTAGCCAATAGCCCAAGGAAATAATGTGCATTATGATTGTTTTGGTTTTTTAATTTTTTATAAAGCATTATTGAGATATAATTTATGTACAAATAGCTGCAAATATTGGAGGTATCTGCAGGAAGAAAGAACAATTAGGGAATGTAAGTACCTTAGAACTTTTAAGCAAGACTAGGAGTCTTGCTCCTTAAACTTTTAAGCAAGACTAGGAGTCCAGAAAGAAACAGACTAGCAGTTCAGGTAGAATTTCTTGGTAAACAAAAAAGCTATTGTAATTAACAAGACAAAAATAAATAAATAAAAAGCTTAAAAGAATAAAATAGCTGGGATATTCATTGCCAGTCATTAACCTGATTTTCTAATGAATATGGCATTAGGCATTCATTAACAATCATTTGTGTTTATGTTGAACAGTGGATGTATAATGAAGGTTGGTAAATGAAAGCAAAATTAAACCAGGGAATTTTGGACACTTATAAAGCAATTAACTTGTTTGGCAGTAATTACACATTGAAAGCTAAATCAAGTGCATTTAGAAAGCCACAAGAGTCGCCACATAAACCAGAGGTGCTTTGCTCTAAAATAATAGAAAAGCCTCCCTTTCTTTCCAAATGAAAGAGAAAGGCAAAAGTATGGTATAAATGACAAACAAGGCTCAGGTCTAATGAAAAGAAATACGGTTACAGCCCATATGTTAGAGAAGAGGCAAGTTATGAAAAAATAGGACAGCTCAGCTAATTAAAAGAGAAAAAAAAAGCCTTTTGTAACAACAATGATGTGAAAACAGGTGGCATGTGCTAGAGAGTTCAAGTTTTTGTTCTGTTCACGCTCACAGGCATGCACACTCACGCAAGCACACACACATGCATCTATACACTTGAACCACCTAATAGGTACGTGAGGAGTAAAAACTGAATCCACCATCAGGTCCTTGGAAGGCTACGATATCTCAGTAGCAGGTCTTTGTCACCGATAATTTTGTAACATGATTCTCCAGATGAGTATTTGACCACAGCCTTTTATTGGACCTAGCCCATGGCATTAGAGGTCAGTCATTAAACACACTCCAGGACTCTGTTATTTAAAAAGGAGGAGTGAATAAGGTACTATGGAAGATATAAAGGTGAGACCTAGGGAGAAACCATTACTGAACTGGTAATAAAGCAAAAGAAATAAACATAAAATTCCATGCATCCACAAGATTCATCAACAGAAATGTTAGTATAAAAATGCATTTAAGAGCCAATAAACCTTTCAGATAAGGAATGAATTTTCTCAGAATTTTCAACCCTACAATATACCAGCCAAGAAATGCTACAGATGTACTGTTTTTGTGTATCTACATGTGTGGAGGTGCAGGTTCCAATGGGATGATAAAGCTGGAGAAGAGAGTCTTCAGCTGAGCCAAAAGGTCTGAGCAAAGGGATCAAGTTTTTCAAACTGGAGTCTTGATCATGCTCCTCAAAAAGATCTGAAGATTCATGACCTCTTTCCATCTGACAAATACCTTCACAAATAGGGAGTTGTAGGCTCTTGACGGTTAGTAACCAAAAGAAAAGTTCCCAGGGGGATCTACAAAGGGAAGCTAGCTTTGTGGAAACATTTGCAAAGAGCTTGGGTGTCAACTATGCTGAAAGCAAATACTTGCTTTGCCTCTGATATTGGAACGGAAACCAGGAGACAGCTTTTGAAATCCTTGCTTTGGTCATTAAACTGCTACCAAATAAAAAACGTGTTTGCCTTGATGTGGGGTAGTGCATTTCTTTCTAAAGAAGTGGTCTCTCTTTAAAAAAAGTCATTTTCTATCCAAGCAGAGGATCAAGACATTAAGATGAAAAACTTATTTCTCACTTATTTGAACCCTTTTTAAATATTCAGGTTGTCTACTTAGTTCTAATCTAATGTGGATTGATTCATTTGCAGTTTACTTGGTTAGAAAATTACTGCCTGATTTTGGCCTAGATCTCATTAATACACCAGTGTATTATTTTATTATCTTTGCAACAGACCCAATGCCTTTCCCTGAGACTTCATAGGCAAAGGCATTTAAATATCAATAAATTCAAGGAATACACTATTCTTGAAGGCACCTACTACTAATCCAGGGCTTCTTACATTTTATTATACATCAAAATCACCTGAGGAGTAGTTAAACTGCAGCTCTAATTCAGGAGGTCTAGAGGAGGGCCTGAGACTCTTGTTTTATCAGAAGCTACCAGATTATGTTGGTTCCGGAACAGCTCCCATGTGATGTTGATCTACTCATCTTTGTAGATAGCTGCTTTCGAGAGGATATATGGTCAGGACCAGACATAACTGAAGCCCTGGAAATAGATCAGTTCTTCTCCAAGAAGAGACCTGGATGGTGTAATGATCAGAAATTAAGCAACAGGGAAATATCCGTTAAAGATGAAATATACAAGGAAGGGGTCTGGTCACCACTGCTTCTAGTCATCTATGTTTCCCAGCTGCCATGGCTTTGCAGACGCTTTTCTCTCCACTTGTCCAGATGTTGAGATCAAGACAATTCGGCTTATCAAATAGCTATTGGTTTGCCATGTACTATGTTCAGCACCAAGGATACAAAAGTAAACGAAGCATCATCTTCATAATGCTCCCTTGGTGCAATTACAGCACAGCCAGATAAAGGCTGTGAAAAGGGATGACTAAAGTACCAGGGGAGCTCCTCTCCCAGACCTAAGGAGAAGATTTAGACAAATGTGAAGAATCAGGAAACACTTCTTGGAAGAGATGTCAGCTGAACCAAATGTTGAAGAAAGAGAAAAAAAAAAATCCAGATAGAAAAGAAGAAGTAAAAGTAATGTTAACAGGGGGTCATCACGGGGAAAGTGCAGACTGAGAGAACATTCTGACTCCACTACGAGCTGCTTCCAGGCCAAACAGTAGATGTGCCCTGTAATAACTCCCTTAATCCTCCACCAAAGGACTATTGAGAGCCAACGATTTTTATCCTTATTTTGTAGACGAAAACTCTGAAGCCCAGAGAACTCAATGACTGTCGTGGCAACATCACTGAGTAAGTGGTGGAGTTGCAATTCCAAGGTGAGCCTTGCTAGTTATAAGGTCTGCAGACTCTTTACAGTGTTCAGGTGTCTCCCATCAGGATGACTGCAGAGGGGGAGGGGTGAGGCAGCAAGTGATTAAAAAAAAAGAGATTGGTATTGCATTTTTACATAATGATTCTAATCTTCATTTTTCTTCCCTCAACTAGTATTTTGTTTAAGTACACAGACAAATACAGTAGACCGTTGACCAACACATGGATTTGAACTGTACGAGTCTACTAATACAGTGATTTTTCTCCCATCTTTGCCACCCCGAGACAGAAAGTGAACCCCTCCTCTTCTTCCTCAGTCTACTCAATGTAAAGACAATGAGGATGAAGACATTCATGATGGTTCACCTCTACTTAACAAATAGTAAATATATTTTCTCTTCATTATGATTTTCTTAATAACATCTTTTCTCTAGGATTTTCTTAATAACATCTTTTCTCTAGCTTACTTTATAAAACATATAACATATGTTACTTTCTCTAGCTTGCTATATAAAATGTATAACATACAAAAATATGTGTGTTAATTGACTGTTTCTGTTATTGGTAAGGCTTCCTGTCAACAGTAGGCTATAAATAGTTACATTTTGGGGGAGTCAAATGTTATGCATGGATTTCTTATTGCACAGGGCAACTGCACCCCAACCCTCATGCTGTTCAAACATCAACGACAATTTATCCCAATCCCATGGTGATTTAAGATTTTAACAGCTTTGGGGAAGACCTCCTGTTGACAAAGAATTTTGCACACTTTAGACAACTGAGGTTTCATTCTTGATCACATGCTTTTAAAAGGTCAAGATTTTGAAAAATAAGATTAGACAGTAAAGGTTGAGATTGGACTAAGGGAATTGTTGACAAAGCCACAGCTAGCCCTATGGAACCTTCAGGCAAAGCCAAAATCATCATCGTAACAATGGCACCCCCTTCTTGGCCTATAAACCCCCATGGCAGGACTTAGATTGGCCATTAAACACACCAAAATTTTAGCCTCTTCCCATCCCCTTGGCTTGGAGTCTTGTGTAAGGCATAACATCCTAACTTAACATGGTGGCCCTGATTGTGGGCACTTTTCCCTGGAGTACATAGTATATAGTGAACATAAAAACTAGATTCTGGAGAGTGATGTGGAAATACAGGCTGTGGGTGTAGTACACACCATTTTTAGGAATTTAACCATGAATGAGAAACAAGAGATGGGACAGCATCCAGACAGGACAGCAGGGTCAAGTGTTGACTTTTTCTCCCCCTAAATAATTAGAGAGATCTCGGAAAGCTTTAGAAATAGAGGAAGGGGATGTGGAGGTGAGGAAGTAGGCTTAATATACACAATAGTTAACTTTAAATTCAAAAGCATCAGCTCCTAATTCTAATCTTCTCTTCAAGGAAAACAAAATCATCTAGGATGAAAAGTTTCTTTGAATCTAAGAAGACATAAACCTGATTCATCTCTCAATAAATACCAAGTCTCAAATTTGAATAAAATAACTTATTATTTGTGTATGATTATAAAACTGATTCCTCAATTTGTCATTGTCAGCTACTGATTTCAGAAGCCCAAGAGTAACAATGGGAAAATGGATTTTTTAACCTATTGACTATAAAGATTATTGCATTATATTGAAGTATAGCTTGAGGACAAGCTTCTTAAAGTTTCAACAAATGATCAAAACCAAAAACTGTATATTTGTTTGTCAACTCCTGTTTTAACTGTCTCCTAGCTAAAAGCACAAAAGCACGTCTGCTGGTAACTCTTCCTGTCCTCTGGTAGTTAAAAAATCAGGAGATGAATAAGTTATATTTGATATATCCAAACATCAGCAATTTCATTACAAATCAGTGATCATAATTTTTAAGTAGAGATTAATATAGTAAACTCTTTAAAAGATTAACCTTAGTAATAACTACCATGAATAAAGAGAGTTAGGCTTTCAGTTAATCGCATATTTCATGTTTTATCACGGTTACCATTTCAGAAGACTCATTGAATTTTTAGGAACCTGCCAATCTAGTCAAAAGAAATCACAAATCCTTAACTAACATATGCTAACTTTTCTTTGAGGAACAAAAGAAGCATCTTTGTTTGTTCCTCACCAGCAAACACTGAGCCATCTAAAAGGAGTCCTTTCAGTGGCAATGTTAGCAGGGAAATTCAATTGTATTTAATTAAGTTCTTCCCCCAAAAACTGCACACAGAAGCATCAAAGAGGTTATCAGAGGTCAGATGCCTGTCATGACTTTCTGACCCTCCCAATATGTAAAATAAAAGATAGTGGTATCCCTGCTGGTAAGATGGGCTTCCACATTTGTGTCTCTCCCTTTCTGCTTTAATTTAATAGCAATCAGCACAATATGGCTGCTTTTTTCTGAACAATAGGACGGGCAGAAGTTAGATTTACAACGCTGCAAGGGGGGAGATAGGAGACAAGGGAGGCTCACTATGGCTTTTAAGTTTCAATAAGAACATCACTTTGATACCCATAAAAAAAAAACTTGAAAATCTATTTAACATCCATTGTGGTCAAAAATGGACAGATGTGCACTTTTCAAATCTGGTATTCTAGAATTATCTTAAATTGTCAACTTTTTTATAGATCTTGTTTAAGAGGGGTATGCAGATAAATGAGATTTCTTCCCTACCAAAACATAATTATGATACCATGTCATGCATCTAGCAGTTTCTTTACTTTAAAATAACGTATTAAGTATTTTTATAGCGATTCTTATTCTCCAAATTTTATAATTTTCACAAGTCTACTAACAATCTTATATGGAGTACAATATACTAAGATGGTCAGAAGTAATAAATGTGTTTCATGAAACCAGGCAAAAGTTAATTAACCCAAATGTTATTTAGAGTCTTGAATGTCTAATTGCAAATGAGTCCCAGACGTGGAACTTACTTCCTGAGACATTTCATGTTTAGCAAATTACATTCCTAAGTGACACTGTAAGGAGAATCTCAGAATCTGAGCCCAGGATACATCTTAAAGATCATTTAATTCAACATGCCAGCTGATGTTTGAATTCCCCCGTAACTCTCCCACCCCATTGTCACCCAATCAGCAGTTGGATCATTCTGCAAAGACTTCAAACTCACTGTTTCTTGCAGCCACCCACTTCCAGGGAGACAATATTTTCAGAAGCAAAGCCTAAACTAAAAGGAGCCTTAATTTTGAGGTCAAGAACCCCAAATGTTAATCCTGTTTCTCCAATTAATTTAGGATCTTGAGTAATACATTTAATCTTCTCTATACTTGTCTGAAAAAGACGTAAACATATTTGTGTTATCATCTGTGAGTCAATATCCTTGGGTTCCAATTTGTGTGCTTTTTCCTATAGAATTTTAAAGTCAGGACAACTTAAATGCCAACTCAGGCTAAGTAGGGAGTGGCTCCCTGGAGACCCTTCCAGGTTTCATAGGAAAGAGTCCCTAACTGGCTGGCATGATTGTCTTGGCCACAAGCAAGCCCCAGGATGCATAGAGAATATATACTCACACTTCAACCATCTTTGCTCGAGGTAATGCCTTGGAAACAGGTGGAAGAAGACCATTTGCAACTATAACATTATTCCAGCAAGAACAGCGTGAAAAGCAGGGCAGGCGAGAACAGATGAGTTATTCCTAGGATGGTTCTAGTCTCAGTGATCAGAACAGTCTCGCCTTTGTCCTTTCAGATAAGCAAATCAGATTAAAAGTAGAAGATGCTGTATGTTCATGTCTATTCACACTCTTGAAAGCCAACCACAAGGAAAATAGGAAGAAAAATCAATGGTCACTGAGCACATCTCAGCAACTATATAGAGTAGGTATTATCGTCTCTATTCAGATGAAACAGCTGACTGAAAGATTAGATGATAGGTCCAAGGATATTGTTACCAAGCAAGGAGGATTTGAACCAAGATGTGTACCCAAAGTGCCTCCAAATATACCTCAATAACTTTTACTATTATTCCTAATTTCCTTCAAGACGTGTATACAGATAAATACCAGACAGCAGTTGTTTCCATCCTACTTGTCCATTCTGTAGTGCATTGCACACCTGCAGATTCATTCGCCAGCTTTATCATTATATCAAGCTAATATGCAGCTAGCTAATTTGCTATATATATATATATATATATATATATACAAACCATCAATCTGTTTTAGTAATAACGTTATCCTAATAGAACTATATAGCTAATCATATTAATATTTTTAATATGCAAAAGCTTAAAAGAAATTCTAATCAAGAGAACTGTCAATTTTATCATGCAAAACTGTAGCAGTGTATTCTTACCATGACCCTCTACTTTCTTTTCATTTGATATAATGTCATCAGGGACAATAAAATATAGAGTTGGTAACCAGAAGTAAAAGCACAGAAAGTAAATTTGTGATACAAACAATTATTGCTATAATCTGAATGTTTGTATCCCTCCAAAATTCATGTGTTGAAATCCAATCCCCAAACACTTTAATACCATGTATTGGTATTAAGAAGTGGGGTCTTTGGAAAGTGACTAGGTCATCAGGGTGGAGCCCTCATGAATAGGATTAGTGCCCTTATGAAAAAGAAGCCCAGGGGAGCTTGTTATCTCCTTCTGCCATGGGAGAAACACAGAAAGAAGGCATCTCTGAGGCAGAAAGCAAGCCCTCACCAGACACTGAATCTATATGTGCCTTGATCTTAGACTTCCCAGCCTCCAGGACTATAAGCAGTAAATGTCTGTTGTTTATAAATTACCCTGTCTACAGTATTTTGTTACAGCATCTTGAATGGACTAAGACAATTATGTATACATGTGTGCACATGCACACACACACACACACACGAGAGAGAGAGAGAGAGAAAGAGAGAGGAAGACAGGCAGAGAGAAAGAGATTGACTTATAGTATGCACCTAAAGTAAAAAAAAATTAAAATTAAAAATTAAAAAAATAAAAATAAAGTTTATTTGAAGGCTATGCCATACTGCTACTCTAAATATAAGTTATAGAGGAGCCCAAGATGGTTATCCATGCAATGATCACTGGCAACTAACTACAGTGATCAGAGTTTGTAGAGCATAAAGTAGACTACATTCAACAAAGGTGCCACATCTGGACTTGCAACCAAGGTGGCAAAATACCATCTGATAACCCAGGATAAAGCACATTTTCTGAAACTCTTTCTGAAGACTCACATGTTAACTGAGTTTAAATTTTTAACCTTGGAATCAGCACAAGTAAAATGTCATAGTTCAGAACTGAAATGAGAAATATAATGAACACCAAGCCCATTTTTATTTCAGCTAAACAATAAGATTGTTTTAACTACACTAAATAGTAATAAACAAATAAATAGTATTGTGATATACACACATGAGATGGTGTTTATCAGGTAAACTGGAATAAAATTTGAAAGAGAAGGCCAGGCACAGTGGCTCACGCCTATAATCCCAGCACTTTGGGAGACCTAGCCGAGCAGGTCACCTAAGGTCAGAAGTTCGAGACCAGCCTGGCCAACATGGCAAAACCCTGTCTCTACTAAAAATACAAAAATTAGTTGGGCATGGTGGTGGGCGCCTGTCATCCCATCTACTCAGGAAGCTGAGGCAGGAGAATTGCTTGAACCTGGGAGGCAGAGGTTGCAGTGAGCCAAGACTGCACTCCGGCCTGGGTGACAAAGCGAGACACCATCTCAAAAAAAAAAAAAAAAATTGAAAGAGATTAATATTCTGTATCAAGGAGCAAATGTGGCTTTCCTTTTCCCATGGGAGAATGTATCCTGTTCAAGATGGGTAAAGAATGCGCCCTAGAGCCTGACACACTTTATTCATCGCTTCCTCCTTTTGCTAGCTCTGTGACCTTCAGTAAATATTAAAAAAGCAACATTTATCAAAAATATCTGTTCCAGACATTTTACATGTGTTATCTCTTTTAATCACAGTCTGATGAAGTAGGTGTATGAGAAAATGTTGAGTGGAACAGTAACATAAACAAATATGATTCAGTTAAAGCTGTTTTTTAGAAATAAGCCATTTTAACAATGGAAAAGGCAGCCATCCCCAAGCAAGAGAACCAAATATACAAGAACAGTAGGGGGAAAAAAGAAGGTCAATTTAACGCCAAATGGTGTCTATGAAATGTAATGAAAGTAAGCAAATAATTTTTACATGATTTTGACCACAGAAGCATAATAAGAGTTGTTTGCACTTGGTTTCTTCAAAAAGGGGACAGCATGGCTAACAATGAATATGG
Source organism: Plecturocebus donacophilus (assembly GCA_004027715.1). NCBI lineage: Eukaryota > Metazoa > Chordata > Mammalia > Primates > Pitheciidae > Plecturocebus > Plecturocebus donacophilus. Next base: position 16,100 of record PVKP010008021.1, on the reverse strand, counting down.
CAAAGGAAAGTGTGATGATATGGTTAGAAAGGTGGTGATAAATATGCCTACTTTGATCAAAAAGGGCAACCCTGCAAGACTGCCATACTCATGGTCCAGACCTCCTTATAATAGTCAAAAGAGAAGAAAAATAAAAATACTAATATTTAAGGGGGGATAATTTGTTTAAATTTTAAATTCAAGCATACATGTTTGAAAACTTCTGAATATTATAAACTCCTTTCTTTTCTTGCAGATTCTAGTCAGGGCAATGAAATTAATGTGTTACATAACTACACATTCACACTGTCTCACCTGTCTGTCAAACCAGTCAACCCTGCCACTAGATGAAAACATGGGACTGAGATACCGAAGCCATCAGGCAGTATGTACCTTGATGGTTTCCACTTCTGGGAATGTAGGACCTGCCCAGAGAAGGAACAGCCAAAGAGGTTATGGCCTAAGTTTTCTGGGCAAAAAAACAAGCCCTACACCAAGTCAGACATCACACCTGCTAAGAGGTGATAAAGTGAGGTCTCATCTCCGAACCCCTGAATGCAAAGCTCATGCCTCTCCCACTTCACTCCCCAAATCAAGTCCACATCAGTTAGTATTTCCTCTAGCACATCATAAGCACATATCAGATATAGCTCATTGATTTGTTTTTCCAACTTTTATTTTAGATACAAGGGATACATTTGCAGGTTTGTCACATGGGTATACTGCATGATGTTAAGGTTTAGGATACAGATCCTATCACCCAGGTAGTGAGCACGGTACCTGATTGGTAGTTTTTCAACCCACATTCCCCACCCTCTCTCCCCTCTAATAGTTCACAGTGTCTACTGTTCCCATATTTATGTCCAGCTGTGTTCACCATTTACTTCCCACTTGTAAGAATATGCAGAATTTGGATTTCTGCTCCTACATTAATTCACTTAGGATTATGGCCTCCAACTGCATCCATGTTTCTGCAAAGGACATAATTTCATTCTTTTTAGGGCTGCATAGTTTTCCATGGTATATATGCACCACATTTTTTAAATCTAATCTACCATTGATGGGCACCTGGATTGATTCCATATCTTTGCTACTGTGAATAGTGCAGTGATGAACATAAAAGTGCACATGACTTTTTGGTAAACTGATTTATTTTCTTTTGAGATATACCCAATAATGGGATTTCTGGGTGGAATGGTAGCTAAGTCCTTTAAGAAATCTCCAGACTGCTTTCCACAGTGGCTGAACTAATTTACCTCCCCACCAACAATGTATAAACATTTCCTTTTTTTCCACAGTCTCATTAGCACCTATTGTTTTTTGACTTTTTATTAGTGGCCATTCTGACTGGTGTGAGATGGTATCTCACTATGGTTTTGATTTGCATTTCTCTGATGATTAGTGATGTTGGGCGTTTTTTCATATATTTATTGGCTGCTTATATGTCTTCCTTTAAGAAGTATTTGTGAAGAAAGTCAATGGTAGCTTGATGGGGATAGCATTGAATCTATAAAAACCACCTTAAACTTCATATGGAACCAAAAAAGAGTCCACATAGCCAAGACAATCCTAAGAAGAAAAAAAAAAAGCTGGAGGCATCATGCTACCTGACTTCAAACTATACTACAAGGCTACAGTAACCAAAACAGCATGGTACTGGTATCAAAACAGAGATGTAAACCAATGAAACAGAACAGAGGCCTCAGAAATAACACCACACATCTACAACCATCTGATCTTTGACAAACCTGACAAAAACAAGCAATGGAGAAAGGATTCCCTATTTAATAAATGGTGTTGGGAAAACTGGCTAGCCATATGCAGAAAGTTGAAACTGGATCACTTCCTTACACCTTATACAAAAATTAACTGCAGATGGACTAAAGATTTAAACATAAGACCTAACACCATAAAAACCCTAAAAGAAAACCTAGGCAATACTGTTCAGGACATAGGCATGGGCAAGGACTTCATGACTAAAATGCCAAAAGCATTGTCAACCAAAGCCAAAATAGACAAATGGGACCTAATTAAACTAAAGAGCTTCTGCACAACAAAAGAAACACTCATTAGAGTGAAATAGCAACCAACAGAATGGGAAAAATTTTTTGCAATCTATCCATCTGACAAAGAGCTAAAAACAAGAATCTACAAAGAATTTAAACAAATTTACAAGAAAAAAACAACCCCATCAAAAATTAGGTGAAGAATTTGAACAAACACTTCTCAAAAGAAGACATTTATGTAGCCAAGAAACATGAAAAAGAGCTCATCATCACTGGTCATTAGAGAAATGCAAATCAAAACAACATTGAGATACCATCTCATGTCAGTTAGAATGATGATCATTAAAAAATCTGGAGACAACAGATGCTGGAGAGGATGTAGAGAAATAGGAATACTTTTACACTGTTGGTGGGAGTGTAATTAGTTCAACTATTGTGGAAGACAGTGTGGCGATTCCTCAAGGATCAAGAAATAGATTTGACCCAGCAATCCCATTACTGGGCATATACTCAAAGGATTATAAATCATTATATTATAAAGACACATGCACACGTATGTTTATTGTGGCACAATAGCAAAGACTTGGAACCAACCCAAATGCCCATTGATGATAGATTAAAGAAAATGTGGCACATATACACCATGGAATACTGTGTGGCCACAACAAAGGATGAGTTCATGTCCTTTGCAGGGACATGAATAAATCTGGAAACCATCATTCTCAGCAAACAGACACAAGAACAGAAAACTAAATACCACATGTTCTCCCATGGCATGTGTATACCTATGTAACAAACCTGCACATTCTGCACATGTAACCCAGAACTTAAAGCATAATAATAAAAAAAAGAAGTATTTGTTCATGTGCTTTGCACATTTTTAACGGAGTTATTTGTTTTTTGCTTGTTAATTTAAGTTCCCTATAGATTCTGGATATTTGGCCTTTGTTGGATGCATAGTTTGCAAATATCTTCTCCCATTTTGCAGGTTGTGTGTTTACTCTGTGGATAGTTTCTTTTGCTGTGTGTAAGCTCTTTAGTTTAATTAGGTCCCACTTGTCTATTTTTTGTTTTGTTGCAATTGCTTTTGGAAACTTAGCCAAAAATTATTTGCCAAGCCCAATGTCAAGAAGAGTATTTCCTAGGTTGTCTTCTGGATTTTTATGGTTTGAGCTCTTACAGTTAAATCTTTAATCCATTTTGAGTTAATGTTTGTAAATGGTGAAAGTATCTTCGGCATATATCTAGCCAGTTATCCAAGCACCATTTATTGAATGAAGAGTCCTTGGCCCATTTTTTGTTTTTGTCAGCCTTATTAAAGATCAGATGGCTGTAGGTGTGTGGCTTCATTTCTGAGTTTTCTATTTTGTTCTATTGACCTATGTGTCCATTTTTGAACCAGTACTATACTGTTTTGGCTACTGTAGCTTTACAGTACAGTTTGAAGTCAGGTAGTGGGATGCCTCCAGCTTTTTCTTTTTGCTGAGGACTACTTTGACTGTACAACCTCTTTTTTCATTCCATATGAATTTAATTATGGTTTTGCCTCTTTTATTATTACTATTTCAATAGTTTTGGGGGAATAGGTGGTGTTTGGTTATATGGATAAGTCCTTTAGTGATGATTTCTGAGATTCTGGTGCATCCATCACCTGAGCAGTGTGCACTGTACCCAATGTATAGTCTTTTATTACTCACCCATCTCCCACCCTTCACTCAAAGTCCTCAAAGTCCACTGTATCATTCTTATGCCTTTGTGTCCTCATAGCTTAGCTCCCACTCATAATGGAAAACTCATTTAGTTTTCCATTCCAAAGCTACTTCACTTAGAATAACGGTCTCCAACTCCATCCAGGTTACCACAAATGCCATAATTTTGTTTATTTTTATGGCTGAGTAGTATTCCATGGGGTGTGTGTGTATATATATATATTATTTTCTTTATCCACTCATTGGTTGATGGACATTTAGTCTGGTTTCATATTTTTGCAATTGTGAATTATGCTGCAATAAATGTGTGTGCAAATGTCCTCTTCTTTTCTTCTGGGTAGATAGTAGTGAGATTGCTGGATCAAATGGTAGTTCTACTTTTGGTCCTTTAAGGAATTTCCATATTGTTTTCCATAGCAGCTGTACTAGTTTACATTCCCACCAGCAGTGTAAAAGTGTTCCCTTTTACTACATCTATGCCAATATCTATTATTGTTTTAATTATGGCCATTCTTGCAAGAGTAAGGTGGCATCACATTGTGGTTTTTGATTTGCATTTCCCTGATAATTAGTGATGTTGAGCATTTTTTCATATGTTTGTTGGCCATTCGTATATCTTCTTTTGAGAATGGTCTATTCATGTCCTTAGCCCACATTTTTATGAGACTGTTTGGTTTTTTTTCTTGATGATTTATTTGAGTTCATTGCAGATTCTGGATAGTCGTCCTTTCCCAGATGCATAGAATCATTTTTCCAATTCTGCAAAGAATAACATTGGTAGTTTGATAGGAATAGCATTGAATCTGTACACTTCTTTGGGTAGTGTGGCCATGTTTATGATATCGATTCTTCCAATCTATGAGCATGGAATATTTTTCATTTATTTGTGTTGTGTCTAATGTTTTTCAGCAGTGTTTTATAGTTCTTGTAGAGATCTTTCACTACCTTGGTTAGCTGTATTCCTAGCTATATTTTATTTTCTTTGTGGCTATTATAAATGGTATTGTGCTCTTGATTTCAATCTCATCCTGAAAGTTGCTGGTGTATAAAATACTATTGATTTTTGTACATTAACTTTACATCTTGAAACTTTATTAGAGTTATTTATCAAATCTAGGAGCCTTTTAGCAGAGTCGCTCTAGACAAAGAATCATATTGTAAGTGAAGAGAGATAGTTTAACTTCTTTTCCTTGTCGGATGCCTTTTATTTCTTTCTCTTGCTTGATTGCTCTGGCTAGGACTTCTAGGATTATGTTGAATAAGAGTGTTGAGAGGTGTATCTTTGTCTTAAAAGATACAGAATAGCAGTCTGGATAAAAAGATAAGATTCAACCATCTGTTGTCTTCGAGAGACACGTCTTACGTGTAACAACACCCATGGGCTCAAAGTAGAAGGATGGAGAAAGATCTACTATGAAAACAGAAAACACACACACAAAAAAAAGAGTAGGAAATGCTATTCTTATATCAGGAAAAAAAAACATACTTTAAACTATAAAAATTAAGAAGGATAAGGCCAGGCATGGTAGCTCACATCTGTAATCCCTGCACTTTGGGAGGCCGATGTGGGCAGATCATGAGGTCAGGAGTTCAAGACCATCCTAGTCAACATGGTGAAACTCTGTCTCTACTAAAAATACAAAAATTAATTGAGCATGGTGGCACGTGCCTGTAATCCCAGCTACTTCAGAGGGTGAGGCAGGAGAATCACTTGAACTCAGGAGGCAAATGTTGTGGTGAGCCAAGATCACACCACTGCACTCCAGCCTGGGCAACAGAATGAGATTCCGTCTCAAAAAAACAAAAAGAATTAAGAAGGATAATGAAAGGCATTACATAATGATAAAAGGTACAATCCAATAAGAAGCCTTTAATATCTTAACTATACAAACACCTAACAGTGGTACACCCAGATTCATTAAACAAGTCCTTCTTGGCCTATGAAATGATTTAGACAAACACACACTACTACTAGGAGACTTCAACACCCCACTAACAGATTAAACAGATCATCAAGGTGGAAAACTAACAAAGAAACTCTGGACTTAAACTCAACACTTGATCAAGTCTATGGGACCTAATAGACATGTACAGAACACTCTACTCAACCACGACAGAATGACAGAATATATATTCTTCTCATCTGCACGCAGACCATATTCTAAGAGTCAGCCAGATGCTCAGTTATAAAATAAGTCTCAATTAATTTTAAAAAATCAAAATCATACCAAGAACACTCTCAGATCACAGTGCAATGAAAATAGAAATCAATAGCAAGTCCTTTTGATTTTTAAGATAGCTGCTGAATAATGTTCTGCAAAATATCATGACCGCCTGTGACTCATGCTTTACAGTAACATATGCTTTCAGAGTTTAATTTGGTTTTGAACAGGAGTAAATGTGCCAAAAATCAGACCGTAAGATATTCATAATTAGAGACAGAACACAATAGTCACCTTACGTGAAAAGCAATTATTTAACATGAATTCACAAATTGCTTGATGGTGCTTTCTTGTAGAGACAGGCACAGCTGCCATGCTGATAAAGTGCCAAATTTTATTCTTTTTTTTCCCCTCCTGTTTCCAAGAAGAGAAAACTCTTCTGCCTTTTTCTGTAGGTTTCCTCATTCTTTTCAGATGGGTCTACAAGATTTGGCAGGTGATTACTGAGGCACCATCGTCTTTGTTTAGCGGTGTCTTTTTTTATTGGCCTTTTTGCAATTGAGTGTGTATACATGCGCAACTTGTGCAACACATGTGTCTGTGTGCTAGGTGTCATTTTATTGCTTGTTTTCATTATAATCAAAATTTATGTTATTCTGCAGAGGTATACACGTTTTCATAAAATAATACAAAAGTTGATATGAAAAACAATGTAGGTTAAAAAAAGAGTTGTGATTCCCAGTTTTTCAGTGGATTTAGAGAGCTGGTGAAGCTTGCAAAACTGAGAGAACACTCTATGAACCAAAAGGTTTAGTGCATTATAAGGGATGAGGAGAAGTGGGTACCCCACTGCACTGGGCAGAGCTCAACATATCAGACAAATATACACATTTTCCTAAGAACTTGGAAATCCAGGGATGGCCAGAGAGCAACTCTGCAGAGAGGTTCAGATGGGTTATTTTCAACAAAGCAATGCAGGAATTATAAATTCATGGGAATAAGATATCTTCTTGAGACTGAAGAAAGCATTAAACCATCCCACCCGAGACCATGCCCAAAAAGTAGTGTGTTTATTCACATACATCCTGCATTCATTACTATATGTAGACAGTTTTAAAAAAGAGTTTGCTTCCAGGAATATAAAGATAGATATTTCACTCTGATGTAACTATTTTACAAACACTCTATCTTCTCTGTTAACAGGATTTCCTGTTCCATGCTTTACATAATTCTGATTTTATCTTCTTTCTAATAAATGACCTTGAGAATTGACACAGAGTTCTTCACCTCTGTTTTAGTCTTCTAAACCTTGAATATTATGCTTCAAAGTAAGTTTTGCAACTGAATTAAATGTTTGTTTTTATACTAGTTGCACAAAAGATATTATAACTAATACGTGCAAGGACAATGGATTTACGTTATTTTATTAAGACAAAGGGCCTATCCTTCCCCTATTTCCAAACATGGACTCTGATCATTGTGTCTTTGCTCCATACCTTCCCTATGTCACTGTAATAAAAGCTATTTGAATGTATAAGCCCAGGAAGTTTGTTTGAATATATAAATTACTCTCTTCAATATTTAGGAGATTGTCAACATTGAACATAAACTAAAAAGAGTAACACAGGCATAACTTCCCTCTTCTATCCCTGAAATATGAGCAATACCTGAGTAATTTTAATGGGAAAATCCCCCCCAATTAACTGTGGCAAAGTTTGTATTATGTAAGTGATTTAAAGGGTAAACCTAATTAGCTTGTAGCACTAACCAGTCTTTCTCCCTCTTCTCTCATACTGCTCTCATCCAATTCATCACCTAAAATGATCTGGATTGATCTTCCTAAGAATAGTTAAACTTCATGTTATTTTCCCAGCTCAGAAATCACTAGAGGTTCTTCATACTCCTCCATTTAGCATTTAAGAGCTTCAGCTCCTTTATCCAAACCACCTCTCCAGCCTTAGCCTCCATATTGCCTTCCACACACATTTTCACACACCTCACCATTCCCTTTGCACCTTACACTTTCCTATGTGTATGGTGGCATCTATATTTTGTCTTTTGCCTTCCACTCTCTTCTCTCCTATCAGCTTCCAGGTCCCAATCTTAATAACCTAAGAGGCTGCTATTAACCTTTAAGCACTTTGAGAAGAGAAACTATAATTATTTTTTAATCATCTCAGTTATAGGAAAGCCTTAAACCTGGTAGATGCTTACACAAGATTTGCCAGATAGATAAATGGATGGATGCAAAAATGGATAAGATAAGAAGTGGTTGGACCGATAAGTGAGTGGATAGAAAGATGATGGATAAATCAATGGATAAATGGGTGAATGTATGGAGGATTCAATAGTTAGATGAATGAATAACTGAATGAATGGCATTATTAACATGATATTTAAGTAACAGACACCAGATTTTATAAAGGTAGTTGACACTGAAAAATTCTGGAAAAGAGCATCTATTAACTCTTTAATTCTGTCTAATTCAACTTTGTTCACAAAGAAATTTTTAAAAGATAACTTTGCTATTCTACCCTATGGCCAAGAGCTATTTAGAATAACTTCTTATTTCTACAATTAACATAGAAATGGTACTTAAATTTACCTCAAATCAGATCTATTTCTAGAGCACTACCTAACCAAATGCTCCTTTAACTGACTGAAGAAATATTTGTTCTTAATGGAGTAATCCTCATATCAGAAAAATTCAGGTTTTTGGAATCATCAATTTGTGAGCACAAGTCTCCTAGAATCCAAATCAAAGGCCATGAAAGCCAGATACCAGCAGGCATGCCCTCCTCTTAGATAGGATCACACAGCCTACTCTTAGCTAACATATAATGCTAAGAAGATAATCTGATCTCCAACAAGCCCCAGATCGTGAGCAGCTACTGTGATACAGGAAGAGGGACCAGTTCAAACTAATGTAATCACCGCAATAAACACACAATTTGCAACCAACAGATAAGCAGAAAAAAATGTTTTTAAAATTGTTTCAGGAAGCTCATTTTCTGTATATAAGATTCCATTAATTTTTTTTTTTTTGGTAGCTATATTACACAGTTTGCTTATCTTATATCTACTATTGACAAAGGTCTGCAGTTCTTTCCATATGTGCTTCTGATAGTCCCAGACCATCAGGGAAAAAGAATTAAACAGATGAGTCCTGAACAGTTGTACTAGAGGGGAGAAATCGAAGTCAGTCTTGGGATATCATGGGAAGCTCCCCAAAGAAAGCACCAACCAAACATAGATCTAGATGAAAGTTAAATGAGAATATCAGGTAAGGCAGGAAGAGCTGCACGTACAAAGGCTAGCATCTTTCAATGATGTCACATTCAGAGAACCACAGGAAGTTCAGTGAGATGGGAGACTAGGGAGGAAACAGAGTTTAAGGCAGATAAAAGCTGGAGAGGAAGCAGGGTTGAGATGGTAAAGAACCTTAAAAAAATTGTAAAGAAGGCCGGGCGCAGTGGCTCACGCCTGTAATCCCAGCACTTTGCAAGGCTGAAGCGAGTGGATCACCTGAGGTCAGGAATTCAAGACCAGCCTAGTCAACATGGTGAAACCCCATCTCTACTAAAAATACAAAAAAATAGCTGGGTGTGGTGGTGTACTCCTGTAATCCCAGCTACTTAGGAAGCTGAAGCAGGAGAATCTCTTGAACCTGGGAGGCAGAGATTGCAGTGAGATGAGATTTTGCCATTGCACTCCAGCCTGGGCAACAAGAATGAAACTTCACCTCAAAAAAAAAAAATTGTAAAGGAGTTTGTAATTTTTTCTGAAGGCAGTGAGGAGTCGTCAGGTTTTAAGCAAAGGTGTAAATTTTTAAGCCAAAATATGTTTCATACTTGATCTTAGCCAAAAGCAATCCAAGATAGGTTTTAGAAAGGTCACCTTGGGCTCCAGTGTGGAAGTTACATGGGATAAAACAGACTAGAGGAGAATCAAGACATAGGGCAGATGGGTGACAAGATAGGAAGCAGTGGGGAAGACAAGTCCTTTACCTTCCCAGGGCTGCTCCTGTAATCCAGTCTAAACCACCATGGACCATGATGGTGATGGCTATAAAGACCAGTGACTCCAACTCCCTAAATGTCCCTAAACAGAGTTCCCCATATTGGACTCTCAAATTCTCCAACTCTGCTTAGCACACTTGCCAGTCCTTCAGACCTATTTGTGTCCACTCCTTTAACTAAACCTGACTTCCCCAGCTTGATCTTGGCCTTTTCTGAGAATATCACCTCAGAATCACCCTCTAGTTATTTACATTCCTGGCCCCCTTCAGTGGATACCTTATCATAGTTCTGCCTCCTGGGGCCCAAACCCTGATATTATGTGCCTCTAGTTTTCCGCAAGCAGGGGCTTTATACAGAGGGTTTTCTGCCACAAAACTAAATTTCTGCAAAGGGTTTCTACAACAAATATTTCCATAACTATGATTAATTGTATAAAATTATGTAAAAATACTATATATAGTTGTTTTATATAAACAAAAATTGGCTATTATATTAATATGTGGCCAAATAAATGATACAGATATCATATAAAATTGCACTTTGAAAATCATTTCTTTGGAAAGGAAATGTTACAGAGGGGAAAAGTTGCATTGCCCTTTACAGGCATACTTTTACGTAGTTGTTTTCATCATAAACGTATGTATGCTTTTTCAATGTAACACTGTATTGTAAGTATTTTCCAATTGCTACAGCTTGATAATTAACATTTCAAACAACCTAGTTCTTTCTGCTTAGGTGAGTTTGCAGTACCCCTCTAACTGAACCTTTGTACTTACAAAACCAATCATAGAAAAAGTACACACTGGGGGCTTCTTTCCTTAGAAGATTCTTTTGTTTTGTTTTGTTTTGTTTTTTGAGACAGAGTCTTGCTCTATCACCAGGTGCCAGGCTGGAGTGCAGTGGCACAATCTCGGCTCACTGCAACCTCCACCTCCTGGATTCAAGCAATTCTCCTGCCTAAGCCTCCTGAGTAGCTGGGACTACAGGCACACACCACCACGCTCAGCTAATTTTTTTGTATTTTTAGTAGAGACGGGGTTTCACCATGTTGGCCAGGATGGTCTCGATCTCTCGACCTTGTGATCCGCCTGCCTCGGCCTCCCAAAGTGCTGAGATTACAGGCTTGAGCCACCGGGCCTGGGCGTCCTTGGAAGATTCTTTAGTAGACTTGGGAATCTTGCAGGCTGCCATTTGAGGACGTGGATACCCGGATCTTTGCAAAGTTGTACACTCAAGACAAGCTTCCAGTTTTGTCCCTCTCCTTGTGCCTCATGTACCCCTTTAATGCTCATCAATTGTCTGCTTCTGTCTAATGCAAACTCTCTAAGGCAGTGGTTCTCAAACTTTGCATGTTTCTTTTGCACTATATACATTGTAGATTGACACAACCATTGGATTATTTGTGGTTATCAATGATTCCCAGCAAAATGGCTTTAATTCCACTATCTCTTCCCACTCAAGAAAGCATATTATAATGAGAGTTAAAGTGAGAAGACAGTGAACCTATTCTTAAACATTTTAAAAATATTTGCAAAATCTTGTACTTTATTGTACAAGTTACTTATGAAAAATACTTTTAAATAATCACAGTGCACCAGTGTGAGAAGACTGTGTGGTTGGGAATGATGTCCTGGGGACCAAGAAGCTTGTCTTATTCATCTTTGCAATTTCTGTCTACAGAGACACAGGAGTCCCAGGGACTAATGAGAAGAGATCAAAAAAATAGAGAAGGGAAGAAGATAATGTGGAAGAGAGGAAAGGAGGCAAAGAGAAAAGTAAAACCAAATAAACATAAAGGTAAGAACAGGGCTACATGCAGTGGCTCATGCTTGTAATCACAACTTTAGGAGGCCAAAATAGGAGGATCCCTTGAGCTCAGGAGTTTATGGCCAGCATGGACAACATCGGGAGACCCTGTCTCTACAAAATAAAATAAAAAATATTAGCTTAGTGTGGTGGTGCATGCCTGTGGTCCCAGATAGGAGGCTGAGGTGAGAGGATCGTTTGAGTCTGGAAGGTTAACGCTACAGTGAGCCATAATCTCACCACTGCACTCCAGTCTGGGCAACAGAGCAAGACCTTGTCAATAAATACATGCATACACACACACACACACACACACACACACACATATCAGCATGATCAACTAGTAGCAAATGAACGAAATGAAACATGAAAAAACTCAAAAAAAGAACTAATATTCCAATATAGTAATCATGTTTCAATACTGTTCTAAAACAATTGTGATGAAACATACTTTTGGGCTATAATTCCTTCTAGGAACTAAGGAATAAAGATCTGATGTCTGCACAAGTGTGTGTGCAAAAGATACAAATTAATTGCTAGATTGTCAAGATAACTTTCTAGAAGGAATGACTAATTGCAAAATATTTCAATACTATTCTCCTGTCTTATATTCCTGGTTACATTCATGTTCCAAAAAAATCATCATCATAAGATGGTCAGAAATTATATTACTTGTATCTAAAATGTATTCATTGGAGCCAGAGGGATAGCTTTATGTATAATGAAGTATTGAACTTGATTAGACTCGGTATTGAATTATTAAATCGCTCCTTAAATAAAGAGAAAAAGAGATGTTGCTCAGAAAAGCAACAATGGATAAATCTTATTGAAAGCCCTATTTTTGAACAATCCCTTGTTCTATTCAAATCTCTTTAAATTCACTGAAATGAATTTGAGTCCTGTAAAGGTCATGACTCAAAAAAGAAAAACCCAAAATTGATTTAAAGGGGCTAATCAAGGAGGAGATTTGCAGTACTTTTCAAGAAACGACCTTCTGAAATGGAAGAGAATTGGCTAACAATTCCATTTTACTGGGCCGCACGTTAATATAACAGCCAATTATTGCTGAACAAAAGCAATATCCCAATTCATTCTTTTTCACAAGGTAACAACTCTGGCCTGTGAGTTGAGAAAATAAAATGATGGACTAGACACACGCCACAGAGGAAAAGTGTGGAGTAGGATTTGGGGCTTTTTACTGGATGCGGTACATTTCATTAGTGGTTCTGAGTCCCCTGCTGGGCTCTTATTTCTAAGCCTTTTGTGTGGGATTTTCCTTTTAAAATGATACCTCAATGCAAATGTCTCAGTGTAAGAAAACACTTAGCACATGTCTAAGAAACCTGTAGAATGGCTATGGAAAGCACAGAAATTTTTTAAAGCAAAAATAGAGGGAATAAAATGGAATATTTTAGGCTGCTGTAGCAGGTGGGTATCTGGTGGTAGAAAACCAGCTCCGCAACAACCAAGACTGTAACTGTAGCAAGAAAAAGGACACTTGTGCTCCAATCATCCCAAAAAAACTAAATTGCAGACCTGGAACATTAAAAAAGAACTAAAAAAAAAAAAAAAAACACAACACCGTTCAAAAGAAAAATAAAACAATGCTCCCAAAATAGGCCCGATTATGTGGGTCACTGCGTACTGTGTATTTCCCCTGTAGCATTTTATCGTGGTTACTGTTGCCAGGGGACACTTGATGCTCTCATTATATATGTTTGTCTTTCACATCCACATTGGAGCCAGTTTTTTCCCTTTAATGCCCCCAGAACTGTAACAGAAATAAAAATAAGGAATGGACCCCATTATTACACAAATACCTACAAAGCAGAGGGAGTGACCCCCATGGGTCACCGTGTTGTCCCTGGAAGCATTGATGCCCTTGCCCTGGGGCCCCCAGCCCTTTGTCACAGGGTCAAAGCCAGGACCTCAGCTGAGTATCCTCTGTGAAGAATTAACAAGTGTGACAATTTGTGGGCCCTCCCCCCTTGGCCCCTGGTCTGGCCTGCCTGAATGCTGTAAATAGAGACATCTGGATAGAGCCCTTTCACTGCAGTAATTGAAAATGAACACGGATCAAGTTCTGGCCTGTTGTATTCATAAATCTTGAGGCTTAATTACATTAAAGGGAAATCTAGGGCCCAGCACTATGGAAACTGCAGATTCTATCAGGCGCTTGAATCATGAATCTTTAAGATAAGTGGGTTTTCTCTCCCCACCCTATCCCCTACTCTTTAGTAGAGTTGAATGAGAAATTTTCAAATCAAGTCTTCCAGTATTAATGTATCAGGAAACTTCTGAGAATATTTTGTGCTCTACTGTTTGTACGTCTGCTTCCATTGCATGTTCACTGGGTGACGTTTGTAGCATTCCTCAGAGCCGATCATTTTCAGACTTAAAATTAGTCACATTTCTATGAGTACTGAGGACAGACTTGACAGATACGTAAAATATGTTTTTCCCCCAAGTTGAGCAGAAAGTGCATGCCTCTAGTTAAAATTTAATGAGTTCCAAAAAAAGAATTATGGCAATTTAACATTGCAAATAAAGTCAAAGCTCTCGGCATCCCCTCTAAAGATAACAAGTTTAGAATTAAGACTCCAGAGTAGTTCCACTGAAATTTATAAATAACTCATCACATAAATTTTCTAGTGTTTAGTATAAAAATTTATTCAATTCTATTACCTGAAGATGGATTTCATATTAAATGCATCACAGTATGTATTCTATTTTTTTTTTATAATTTCGTGTATTGGGTGACATTTGAGCCATTTTGGCAAATGAATGAATGGAGGACATTGCAACTTAACTTAGTAGTAATGCGTGTACATCAATCACCATGCAGAAGTGAAGCCTTCTGAGCACAGGATCCAAAGTGATTAAGATCCTCCTGCACATGGTGCCTCTTCCCGTTTGTCACATGCCATGGGAATAATGAAGTGAAGATGAGGTAATAAATGAATCCACAAAATGAATCTGTATCTCTGGGGTCAGCTATAATAACGAAAATATGTTGCTACTATCCTTTTGTCTTCATTCATTTCTGGTGATTTCCTAGCAGCTAATAAGAAAATCACTGGGTATAAAAACATACCAGTGGCCAGGCGCAGTGGCTCATGCCTGTAATCCCAGCACTTCAGAAGCCCAAGGCAGGTGGATCACAAGGTTAGGAGTTCAAGACCAGCTTGGCCAAGATGGTGAAAACCCATCTCTATTAAAATAAAAAAATTAGCCAGACATGGTTGTGGGTGCCTGTAATCCCAGCTACTTGGGAGGCTGAGGCAGAGAATTGCTTGAACCTGGGAGGTGAAGGTTGCAGTGAGCCAAGATTGTGCCACTGCAATCAGCCTGGGTGACAGAGCAAGACTTTGTCTCAAACAAACAAACAAACATGCTGGGTGGCTGGCAAGATGGCAAGATAGGAGCAGCTCCAGTCCGCAGCTCCCAGCGAGATCAATGCAGAAGGTGGGTGATTTCTGCATTTACAACTGAGGTACCCAGCTCATCTCATTGGGACTGGTTAAACAGTGGGTGCAGCCCACAGAGGGCAAGCTGAAGCAGAGTGAAGCAAACCTCATCCAGGAAATACAAGGGGTTACCTCCCTCCCTTAGCCAAGGGAAGCTGTGAAAGACCTTGCCAATGGTGCATTCCAGCCCAGATACTATGCTTTACCCACAGTCTTCACAATGCATAGACCAGGAGATTCTCTCAAGTGCCTACACCACCAGGGACCTGGGTTTCAATCACAAAACTGAGTGGCCATATGGGCAGCCACCTAGCTAGCTGCAGGAGTTTTTTGTATTTTTTTCTTGTTTTTTGTTTTTGTTTTTGTTTTTTCATTCCCCAATGGTGCCTGAAACACCAGCAAGAAAGAACCATTCACTTCCTTGGAAAGGGGGCCGAAGCCAGAAAGCCAAGTGTTCTAGCTCAATGGATTCCACCCCCAAGGAGCCCAGGAAGCTAAGATATACTGGCTTGAAATTCTCACTGCCAGCACACCAGTGTGAAGTCAACATGGGACGCTTGAGCTTGGTTGGAGGAGGGGTGCCAGCATTACTGAAGCTTAAGTAAGTGGTTTTCCCCTCACAGTATAAAAAAAAACCACTGGGAAGTTTGAACTGGGCAGAGCACACCACAGCTTGGCAAAGCCCCTGTAGCCAGACTGCCTCTCTAGATTCCTCCTCCCTGGGAAAGGCATCTCTGAAAGACAGACAGTAGCCCCAGTTAGGGGCTTATGGATAAAACTCCCATCTCCCTGGGACAGAACACTTGGGGGAAGGGGCAGCTGTGGGCACAGCTTAAACGTTCCTGCCTGCCAGCTCCAAAGAGAGCAGCAGATCTCCAAACACACTGTTTGAGCTCTGCTGAGGGATAGACTGCCTTCTCAAGTGGGTCTCTGACCCCCATGCCTCCTGACT